>JBBPJU010000036.1:0-63539 GCA_038088875.1 Austroboletus festivus | reverse complement strand
TAACGTCTCAACCAATCTCAACACCCTCGCAGCATATCTGGACAAGTTGTAGCTCAACAGTCAGGCCTGTA
Source organism: Austroboletus festivus (assembly GCA_038088875.1). Lineage (NCBI taxonomy): Eukaryota > Fungi > Basidiomycota > Agaricomycetes > Boletales > Boletaceae > Austroboletus > Austroboletus festivus. The sequence goes on along the minus strand of JBBPJU010000036.1, from coordinate 63,468 downwards.
GTACAAACATCTGACATCGCCCGGAGGATTATAAAAAAAATGTCCTAGGGAGGATTCGAACTTCCGGCTTCTCGGTTTGCAATTGCCACAACGAGATGATTTAACCACTAATCGACAAGGACGCAACAGTGATAATTCGATACATGAACTATGTCTCTTTAAGGGGCACCAAAAGAAAGCAAAAGGCCTCGAAACACGGTTTAGACGTGTTGTGCTGGAGTCCATTTTATCACACTTCTCGCAGCCCTTGTCTTTGCGGGTTTCATGCTAGCCGAATTTATGGGACCGGGACGACGGATCACGGTGCGCGATATCTGCTAGCGAGAATTGTGCCAGTGGTCGTCGATAACAAGATAGCAACGACCGTCCAATAGGCGGTCTAGTCATTTTTATGTAACCCAGATCTATCCTCATCCGGAAGAGGAGTGGCGGACACCACTCCGGTACTTTATGCTTCAGCTGGGATAGTTCTCTCATTCTCCTTCGCCCGTCACCCACCTGCGGCTGCCATGAGGAAAACTTCATACGTGGTCACTTTTGTCGCCGTATTCATCGTTCTTGTCGTCGTACGTCCATCCCTTGCAGACCCCTTTGTACAGCCACCGCTGACTCCCTCCCCATAAGAATATCTTGTCTGCACGTCTTCCCGACTGGTTCGCCAAACACTTGTGTTCTCTCTCAGTCAAAAAACCTAACAACTCACTTTGAAGGCTAGTCACCACCTATGAAATCCCAAATGCAACCTCCACCATCCGTTACGGCCTCATGCAACGCTGCGAACGCTCCTTGGTCAGCATCCCTGGCCCGGGAAAAACACGTCTCGACTACTCTGACTACGAATGTCGCACTTTTCCTCTCAGCGTCCAAGACAAGTGTGAAGACGAAAATCGTTTGTTCTGTGCAGAATGGGTCTCCGCCAGATACTTCACTGAACTTGGCATCGGCTTCGCCGCCATGGCCTTGCTAGCCTTGCTCATCGGCGTAAGCACGCACTCCAGACGTCGTAGAGTATGGAGAGCCGTCGCCGGTCTTGTCTTGCTCCACGGTACGCATGCATTTATAAAACCGTGTTGGACTGCTACCAACCGATCACAGCCATCTTCCAGCTCGTCACATTCGCTCTTGTGACGGAGCTTTACACCAAGAATGCATTTTATGCATTTCAGCATGCAAAACCTGGTAAGCTGCTTGTGCGCATCGAATTTGATTGATGTTCATCCGACCTAGGACTGGGTTATGCGCTGAATACCGTCTCTTGGATCGGCGGTTTCCTCGTCGGCAGTGCTGTCATCGTCACAGGCATCGCCGCTGACCGCGGTCACAAATGGGCGGCCGGAAACCGAGCGTATCAACCAATCAGAGGATAAATGTTTCGAGTCGTTCACGTTCCACTTTTCAATATATATTGCTTGCCTTTTTGCTCAGACTAGGTTCAACAGTCGCTCTTGTCCGACTCTCGTCCGTACCCAAATCTTGGATTTAGCTAGTTTGTCGACATGATCACGGGCCGCTATAATTCTAACGAATTTCACAAACGGATACCATGTACAAACCATTGAACGTAGCTTTTATCACAGTCGTTCATCCGGGTAATCCACTTTGTCATACAGCCGCAGCGTCTCGTTCCAATCCCTTTTTCTCCTCCTCCACACTGAAAAGTACCTGGCTCCACTTTCCCATTGATTTTTTACTCTGCCTCTCTCCAGAAAGTCTATCTCTGGGTTTTCGGAGAGACCCAGGGTTCCAACAGCCAAGGACATGATGCAGGAATGCAGATCACTCCGCATTTCGCGCAGCTCCTTCAGCGTAGTTGGACCTACCCAGAGCAGACGCGACAAGGCAATGAACGCCCTGATTGCTGAGACTGCATCCTCCAACCATCTCAGGGTCATCCACATCAGTACAGGAACCAGGACCGTGGTGACCGTTGCAAAGTGAAGTGTGAGCAAGACGGACGCAATCCAGACAAATACTCCTGAGAAGAGGCCGTATATGAGCTTGTACTGGGCAATCTCGTCCCACGTGTCCCGAATGGGCCCGGTCTTCTTGAAATTATGTACAGCATAAAAGGTGGTGACGAAGACCGGCGTCCATAACATCAATCCGGGAAGGGATAGCGACATCAGACACAGAAACCAGGTGAGACGAATGAACATGCGGAATATAACCGTACGCCGGCGCAGCGGTCGTCGGATGCGGTCATCCTTGATCCCCCAGTATACAAGCTTGTCCTGGTATGTCTGGGAAGCCGGTGAACGAGAGATCGACACTCGACAAGCCAGGCGCATACTTGCCTTCAAGTCGTCACGTAATGCATTGATCCCATTACCTTTGGTTTTGCCGCGGTGGTCGGACTCGTTGCAGCTTGCTTCGGAAAGCTTAAATGCTTCCACAAAAGTTCGTGTCACGCGCACGAAGTCCCCCAAAGTCATCGATGTCCCCAATGGGACATAGATACGGGCGGCAAGCTTGGCGGATCGAATCAGATCCCAAGAAGGTGCATCAATGGTCTGAGAACTAATCAATCGATACATCTCTGCTGTGACGTCTCGGATGGCAGAGAACTTTGCAGGGGCGAGAAGCTCTGGGTTGGTCTACAGAAAAATAGAACAAAAGGTCATGAAGAAAACGAAGCTGGCAAGTACCTTTGGGCTGAGCTTGATGGGTGGATTGAAGGTAACCAGCACATCGGAGCGAAAATGTTGTCGATGCCTTTTCAAAGTTGACTGACAGGTATACATCAGCGACATACAAGCACTTACATATATGTGATGGAGCAGGTGAGTATAGATATGGAGAAATTGGGTTTATCACGGTTCCGGGTTAGTACATCAGAGACGAGCCTGGCGACTGGAAAGATGCTTCAACGGAATCGCTCAGCGGTTCCACGAGCAGACGAACCACCGGTTTTCAAAGGAGCTATAGCAGGATGGTAGCGACTCATGCCTTCTGGAAACAAGCATATAGCGTCACCAGCTTCAAGTGCCTGGAAGGTTCCGGTGAGATCCCTCGGGGACGAGGATGGATAAAGTTGACCTGTGCGAGTGTTTCCAGGGCCTCGGAATTGTCGATGTCATCACTTTCAGGAAAGTCTTTGCGTCTCTTGATGGGAACGGTCCCGGCAGACTCGATAAGCCAGCTGGTAAACGTCTTGCGTCCGAACAATGTAGATTTGGCCGTTAGGCGCAGCATGTTGCGCATCTAGCAGATCTGGCTTAGCGGGGAAACATGAAAGTGGGCATTTACGATTACCGCGGGGGGGACGGAGGTGACCAGGATGCTGTATGGAGAGGGTAAGTCCGAGTGATGTATAAGAGGGTTTACATACATACAGTGCATCGGTCAAACAGTTGGGATGGTTTGCACAAACAATGCTGGATTATAGGTTGAGGTCGGGACAAACGGTAACGGTAGGGCTTGCTCTGACCAAGGTTGACCGTTCTTGGGGATGTATTCCGTGTTCTCGACGACTATGGTTCCATAGAAAATCTTGAGGACAAAGTGAAAGAGAAGGCTGGCAGACGGGTCAGAAAGTAAAGGAATATGCGTCAGAGTGCTCACCGTATGAGAATGTAGGACCAAGGAGTCTCTGGCATGACAGCGCAAGCGAGAAAGCTATACGGTACATAACTTGCCCTTTTTCGCCATCGACCGCGATGGAGACGGCGCTTGCAAAAATTCGACCGCACACATCGTCGTCACTTGCTCATCAAAAGATACCTGCGACACTCCTCGTCGCTATCGAGTCCACCTTGACAGAGACCCGCACAGATCGCACACCGACCGCCTACTTTGCAGCACTAATCACCACCCTCGATGGCACGCTGCAAAAGAAGGACACCGCTCTCGGCGACGGCGATGTCCTACCTGCCGTGCTCTACCTGTTGGCCTTGGTAGCACCATTCGTTCCTCATCCGGTCATACAGTCAAACCTCACTACCCTTATCTCTCTCTCCGCGCCGCTTTTCCCTTTTCTTTCCGCTCACGCCCCTCCGCTAAGATCTCAGCTCACTCTGTACAACTCCATCTATCGTGCTCTTGATCGTTCGCAGTTGGACACGCATGCCCTGCGCCAATCCTTTGCAACCATCCTGCAACTCTCTCTAGATCCCAGACCCAAAGTGCGCAAGCGAGCCGTCGATCTAATCAGTGATGTGTTGTCAAACCCGCCAACTCCTCTTTTATACCATCCCTATGCCGAGCGTGTCGCGGAGTGGATACAGAATTCCCTCCATCAAGCTACCTCCGGTGTCATACCAAAATCAAAATCCTCCGCAAAGGAATTTTCGGTCGACAACGCCATCCGTCTCCTTGCATTGCTGCGTCCTATCATACCCAATCTACCACTCGATGTGAGCAATATCTTCTATTACTTGATTCAACACCTGACCGACGCGAGGAAAGCTCATTCCACCGATCATAACAATCCTTCTCACGTTGTCCAGTTTCGGAAATCCATACTTATCACAGTCATCCTACTCAATTCTTTCCGGCTTGCTTTCTGCTTCGGTTGTCTCGGGCACTCAAAGCAGTACGGAGCAGGTCTCCATCGTGCTACATGCCGTGTTGTCCTCACCTCCCCTAAAATCGGATAACGCTGTTGCACCATCCTGGTTACGGGTTCTAGGAGACATCATGCTTGCTTATCACACTATCGACCCAGATGCATCAGCGAAAGAGTTCATCAAGGTTTGGAACGCGGTGTGGTCCTTCTTTGAGACAAACCATACACAGACACGGAAAGCTGTTGCAGACGCACTCGAATCATTAGCCCGATGCGTTACACTTTCCATGGCCTATACAGCTGTGGCGGATGTACCACATGGCAAGTCGCCCATCAGAAATGCTGTTGTGCAAATTATAAAAGCCCTGGATTCCTTGGCGTACGCCCGGGCCATACCGGATTTGCTGCACGTGGTATGTTCCCTCATATCGAACCTCAACATGCGCATCGAAAACGGAAAATCGACTCTCGCAGCTGAAATATTGCTCTTACCACTTGTACAGAAGGTTGCCGACCTTCGGATTCAGATGAACTTCGAACACAAAGAGGCTGCAGATAACGTCGTTTCAACAGCAATCAAATTTATGGGACCTGCCATTGTGCTTGAGGTGTTGCCTCTCAATCTGGAACCTCAGGACCGGTGCGTGATCGTCCTAGGGTTTTTGTAGTAGACTAAGCATTTTCCAGTCAAGCTGGGCGTGAACCGCGCGCTTTCTTGTTGCCAATGCTTGCCCAGCCACACCCTTCTCCCTTGGGTCACTTTGTCTCTTACTTCGTCCCTTTAAGCGAACGGATGTTCAATCTCCAAAATAAAGCAGAGGCTGCTGGAAGGAAGTCCGAGGCCAAGGTCTGGAATGTTCTCATTTCGCAGGTTTGGGCGGGTTTTGCAGGGTATTGCCATGCGCCCCCAGACGTTAAAAATGCAAGTCCCCGAGTACCGTGCCATGTTATGACTTTGGTCTGATGCTCTATAGGCGTTCACACCGGTTTTTTCTCAAATTTTATCCCAACTTCTGTACACACAACCTGAGCTTCGGCCATCGGTGCTCAAAGGTCTCAAGACTTTGGTTGAATCCAACCTCGCTATGTCTCGAGCTGGAGATGGAAGGTCCGCTGAGACGCCTGCAGCGGGAAGTTTTATCACCAGCGAAGAAGCAAATCAGAATGTTACTTTCCTGAAAACACAGGTGGAGAGCTGGTTCGCCGTATTCTTCAACTTGTTTGGCAGTGTCGATAGGGAGAACAGGGGCTTTGTCGGAAGCGTCATAGGCACTTGGGCAATCATTGCTGATCCTCAGGAGATTTCGAAGGCGTACCACAAAGTCGTCGAGCTGTTCCAACAGAACCTTCGAGAACTCGATGCTACACCAGCGGTACAGCAGAATGGAAACGTAACCATCATAGCGCAAGATCTGCTCATCCTGCTCTTGCCTTTCCTTGAAGGGCGGGAGATGATGTCCCTCGTACAAATATGTATGACCAACGAAGTCCTCTGCTGCAAAGACAACGGTGTACAAAAGCGAGGCTATAAAATTATCTCCAAGATTTTGAGCAGTGGGAAAGTTCAACTTGATATTCTGGCCACCTTACAGCAACTTGACACTTTCACTGCCGGCCTTTTGTCTGCCGCTAAAAGAGATCGCTTCGTGTTGCTCGCTAATCTCATTCCTAATATACCGCCAACATCGTTGCATATCATCCCATCTCTAATTCCTGAGGCTGTGTTGGGAACGAAGGAACCCTCCGAAAAGGCTCGATCCGCCGCTTTCGAGCTGATTGTATGTATGGGTCAAAAGATGAGTAACGGTGGTCTAGTTCTGAGACAGATGGTCGATGGTATGGAAGAAGACGTTGCTCCTGAAGGTTAGTCTTTTCATAAAATCGTCAATGATTTGACCATGTTCACGTATTATTTACTAGCAAACGCAAGCATAAACGAATACATGACCATGGTCGCCGGTGGTCTGGCTGGGGCAACACCTCACATGATTAGTGCAACCGTGACTGCGATATCGCGACTCGTTTTTGGGTTCAAAGGTTTGATACGACCACCTGGAATACACACAACCTACTGATATGCTACGTCGTGCAGATACAATTAGTTCGCAAATGCAGACCGAAATATTTACTACCCTTCTCATTTTCTTGTCTTCGACGAATCGAGAGATTGTCAAGTCTGCCCTTGGTTATATTAAGCTCGCGATTCATACACTACCTGCAGACCTCCTCCGACCACATCTGAACAATTTGGTCCCTGCGCTTCTGGTGTGGTCGCACGATCACAAGAATCATTTCAAGGCTAAAGTACGTCACATTTTTGAACGGATGATACGACGGTTTGGATGGAACGACGTGTATCGAGTCGCGGGTGAAGACGATGCTTCCAAAGTGTTGGTAAACATAAAGAAAAGGAAAGAAAGGGCGAAACGTAGGAAGGCTCGCGAGGAGGATGAAGAGGAGGTAGTATCTTGTACCATAGTGGTTGAATTTGCTGATCAGTTTTTCAGGAACCCTCCGGGAGGGTGGCGGCGGGGAATGCATTTGAAGATGTCTTATACGGAAGTGAGAGCGAGCTCGATGACAGTGACGACGACGAGCAGGCACAGCGTCAAGGTGGTTCGAAACATAAGGCCGGCGATCAGAGTTTACGTCTTCGCGTGGACGATGACGAACCAATGGATCTTCTGCAGGGTGCCGCCTCGCGAGTTACCAGTGCGTGGTTGCATGGATTTAACCAATCTTGTTGATATACCTCTCAAGCAGGCACGAGAACAGACCGCAAACGAAAACCCGGTCAGGATACTGACCGGTTCAAAACTGACGAAGAAAGCGGGAAGCTGATCATTCCTTTTGAGGACTCTGATTCGGATATCGAAGTCAGTGCTCTCAGGGCCGCCAAAGATGTCGCAGGAAGTGCCTACAAAGAAAGTGTTACCTCCGTGGACGGGTTTGCGCGCAGTCTGAGCGGCCACATCAAGTTCAACAAGGACACAAAAAAGCGCAGACGAGAAAATAAGGATGAGGATGGAGATGTCGAAATGGTCGATGCTCAGATGCCAGCAGAGTCGAAAAAGAATCGGAAACGTTCTGAGCTCAAGCTTGGTCACGAGTTCAAGGCAAAGGTGTGTTCTCCTGTAAAAGTGATTTACATTGATGGTCTCGATGGTAATTTTGATGTACAGAAAGCGGGTGGTGACGTTAAAAGGGGGAAAGTCGATCCTTATGCCTATTTGCCTCTATCTGAAGCTACGAAGAGAAAGGGTCGTGATCGGATTGGGGTTACTGGAAAATGGTGACATCTATACATGTCCGAAAACCTTTTATCATGGTGTAAAATTAACCATATAGAAGTTGGTCATGTGGGGTCCCGAAAAGACCATGAGACCATGTTGGGGGTTGCGTCCAGTTGACTGGTGTACTCAGAATCTTGATTACCACTGTCGCAAGGAGATGCGCATCTGTTCTATTGTCGCCTTCCATGGCAAATTGCAAAAGGCAGATAGTTGGTATCTGCCATGTACCGGGGATGGAAGACAGCAGCCTGCGAGCAATGCCCCCACCTGGAATAAATGGCACTGGCCAGGAACTTCCCCCGGGAGGGGCATTCTGTACTAACGGGGAAGAATAAAGGGGAACTGGTAAATCCGCGAGTGCAGCAAGTGGGCTGCCGCTCAGGGATGGAGAAACTGGTGGCTGGATGAACGTTGTCGGCGTCCTATGAGAAAACCGCGAATGAGATTAAACGTTATCAAGATGTCGTGTGCTTACAGCATTTGCTGATCTGTTCTATTAGACATGTCGACTCCTCCTATGAAGACCACTGCCGAAACGCCAGAATTGCGGATGAACTTCATGAGAGTGTCGACAAATTGTTGCTTGAACACCTACAGGAAAGAATGGTTGTAGAGAATATCGCGTACTCATACTTGTCCTACCTTGAGCACCGGAGAACGTTGCTGGATGACCCCGATCTCACTGTTCGCCTCACCAAACACTGCCGGGGTACGACTCATCTAAATTATCGGGCACTTACATAGATGGCGGCTTACGTTCAAGAGGAGTAGTTAAACCGGGAGTGCCATCTTCACGTGCACCTACCACCGGAACCAGGTGCCTTGGATCGAATACGCCGACGCGGTCAAGCTTGAGTGACGCAATGAGTATATCAGCAGCTAGTTGCGCTACATTCCCGACAGATACTATAGGCTGCGTGCAAGCATGAGATCCCCCTGGGATCGCAGAAGATGAAACACTCACCACAAGGAGTACTCTACCGGAAAGTTTGTATGTGGTGTTGAGTGGTCGATAAAAAGCCATGGCATGGAGACTAATACAAATTCATATGATATATTTATCTTGCACAACATCCAGGCTAGCAATTATTATAGAAAAAATACTACCCTGTTATCTCTGGTAGTCTATCGGTTAGTACACCCGCCTGTCACGCGGGAAAGCGGGGTTCGACTCCCCGCCAGAGACTTTTACCTTCACTCATTTTTGTTATGCACCAGATTTAAAGTGAACCGTATCCATGAATTTGCAGGAGTACACAGCTCAGCACCTTTACTGACCAGTCTATGATCTACTTCAACTTCTCCACAAGCTCAGGCACAACCTCGAAGAGGTCCGCCACGAGCCCAACATCAGCTACCTGAAATATGGGAGCGTCGGGGTCCTTGAAAAGGTTGTCAAACCGAACCGGCTCAAAACTAGGGGCCTACCTTGTTGACAGCGACGATGAATTTGGAATCTTTCATACCGGCGAGGTGTTGGATCGCTCCTGATATTCCAAGCGCCATGTACAACTCGGGTGCGACAACTTTACCCGTCTGTCCCACTTGCAGTGAGTTATCTGCATAACCCGCATCGACAGCTGCTCGTGAAGCACCGACTGCTGCCCCAAGTGCATCTGCGAGAGGGTACAAGGTAGCCTGGAAGGTCTCGGCATTCCTGAGTGCCCGGCCACCCGACACCACTCGGCTGGCAACGCCCAAGTCAGGACGATCGGACTTGCTTATCGTTGTAGATATATGACTTGAGGGAGGGTCAGAGACTTCTACAGGATCAAACACCTCTACTGTGGCTTCTGTTTCACCCAGTACAGCAGCAGGGAACGCTGTCGACCGTACAGTGAAAAACTTGATGGGTATCGAGGATGATGCTCGAACAGTCGAAATGGCATTTCCTGCGTAGATCGGACGAGTGAATGTCGTACTGTTGGAAGAAACATCATGCTCGACCGATGTCACGTCAGACACAGCCGGAACATCGAGTTTTGCAGCAACTCGAGGGAGAATGGATTTAGCGGACGAGGAGTGTGCTGATACGACATGAGTGAACAGGGAGCTGGCAGAGAGGACCTTCTCCAAGAGCGGGGCGACAATCTCTGGCAACGGCGTGGAGTATTGCGGAGAGACGGAATGAAGTACAGTATGCAGTCCTCTTAACCTGAAATGATGCGCAGGTTAGTAGGTATCGTGACGGTGACCGGGACAGACATGCTTCTTTGCCTTTTCTAATATGCTCGGGACTTGGTCCGGAGCACCTGCAAGGAGGCCGGTAACCTTACCCCCAAGCTGGGAAGCGGCGGTCAACGCGGAGAGAGACGCGGAGTCGAGTTCACCATTCCGATGGTCTAGCAACACCAATGCATGCGGTGGTGGAAACGTTGCATAACCTCTGGTGAACACCCTGCTCAACGTTGCTGTTCTGATGCGGAGCATTGTAAATGGTAAAGTTCAACAGCCATAAAGCCGGCTCTGCTTCGGATCCCTTCTCCGTAATGCACGTGATTCGACCTATGTCTATGACCAAGCTTTCCACTTGAATCCGATTCTACTTCATTCTCGTGCACTCAAACAAATTACAATGTCTTTGCAAGGCTTGATATCTGGCTCCGAGTGTGCTGTCCCATCAAATCCACTGTCGCAAGTCCTCAAGCATACCGAAGGCGATAGAAGTTTGCAACAGGTGTGTATCCCCTATCTGGGAATCCGATATTCACAATAGGCTTGATATAGGATCGAGTTGGGGGGGCTTCATCATCTAGAGTGCGATAGTCTCTTCCCTTTTTGTAATCTTCATCGGACCATTTGTACAGTTGCAACATCTACCGGGGAGTGTACCACCTCAAGCCGCCGAACAAGATGTCGAGATGGCAAGGCAATTTTTCAGAGGGCCGGCAACGCCATCAGCCTCTCTTGCGCTCTCGCACACAGGCCCGCTTTCAGGGGTTTCCCGCTTGCCCGAGGTTGGTGCAAGGTTTGATCTCAACCAAGCTTGGGTTACAGGAATACCGCAACAACAATCACCAGCGTTTCGTGATAGTGCAACGCATGGTCAATGGACTTCGGAGTTCACCGGAACTGCACCGCTCAATCAAGTCATTTCAGGACCTTCCCCACAACAGCCCGGACAGCAAATCATGGATGGTGTGTGTTGTCAACTTTTTGCTTCTGTGCAATATCTGAGGAGTAGTAAGCGCAACGCCCTTACACAAACCCTGGTATTTCACACAACTATGCGATGCCTATGAGCATGTATGGCCCAAATCTGACTGGTCCCACTGTGTATCATGGCCTCAGTCCCACTCTTAATTTGGCTTCGGACAAAGGAAAAGCTAAGGCCAAGGACGCGGACTTCGAAGCTGCATTTGCAGAGGCTGCTGCCTCTCTCAGAATTAGCGACATGGATAGTTCTGCAAAAATCGTGGAATTGGATGTCAGCGGCACTGCTGAGTTAATGGCTGAAGGTGCCAAAGTTAGCACAGAATCCTCTGAGTTAGTCTTTCGTCTTATTTTTCTGTATCTTACTCAGGCATCTTCCTTGTCAGAGCCTGGGAAGATTTGCAAGCATCCAACACGCGGCCAAAGACTGGGGATCTAGCGAAATGGGAATCAGAACTCAATCAACTCATGACCGCCCAGCGTGAAGAGGTTGGGTTGGATTATGGTTCTGCTATGCAAGACGCATGGGAAAGTGGAATTGGTGAATTCACTGATAGTGTGAAGGATACTCTCAGACTCGATGAATTGGGATACCCAATTTTATCTGAGTATGTTTTCGGTGAGTCTCAGCTTGTGTTTCTTCGCGTATATAGGTATTGAGATCGAATCAGAGCAAAACAATCCTTTCCTGCAACCTTCCACATCCATCCGATCACCATTGGCTGAGGCCAAGGCACTCCTGGAGCACAACGGGTCATTATCGGAAGCTGCACTGTTATTAGAAGCCGCCATACAAACAGGTGAACTCGGTGAGCAGGGATACGAGGCGTGGATACTTCTGGGAGAAACGAGAAGCATGGATGAACGCGAGGACCAGGGTATGTGCGCTCTGATGGAAGGAGTTCGAAAGGCAGAAGCAGTTGGTGCAGACGGAGCAGGCATGTTGGTATGAATACTTCGTTTATCAGAATGTTGATCCTGGCTTAGCTCAATGGCCTTTTCCAGTCGCTTGCAATATCATTCACTAACGAATCTTTTGAACGGGCATCATACCATATGCTATGGCGCTGGTTGCGAGCACGGTTCCCGATGTTCCCCGTACGGGACGACGTCGAGAAAGCCGTTCGATCCCACTCGACATGGGACTCCCATGACCGCCTCACTGATGCGTTTCTGGCGCTTGCAAGACAGCAATACGAACAAGGCGTCGTTGATCCTGACGTTCAGGTTGCACTCGGTGTTCTGTTCTACAACAAATTGGAGTATGACCGTGCAAAGGATTGTTTTGAGAGTGCAGTATCTCAACGTCCTCGGGTGGGTTTCGTGCCTATTTTTTGGATGCTATCGACATTGACCCACCCGTAGGACTATCTCCTGTGGAATAGGCTCGGTTCATCTTTGTCTAACGGAAATAAGCCTGAGGAAGCATTAGGCGCCTACAGAGAAGCACTGAGTCTCCGCCCTACATACACGCGCGCAATTTACAATGTTGGAGTCGCTTGTGAGTACGATGAAGATATTTATTTTGCACGATGTCGATGATCACGTAGGTTTAAATATCGGCAACGATAAAGAGGCCGCGGAGCACTTCCTGAGTGCTCTGCAGTTACAAGAGTCAACAGGGGACAAACGAACGAGTAATCAACTTTGGCTCACTTTGAGACGTGCCTTCCTACAAATGGTAGGTCGGTACCTCCCTTTTTTTATTTTTTCTCTGACGTCCATTCCACAGGATCGTAATGACCTAGCAGAGCTGGCTAAACCCGAGAGTCGCACTGCATTAGGTGTTTTCCGGAGTCACGGTTTTGAATTCTAGACAGACAATCTAGATGTAACTTTCTCCTAAGGAACAACTACGCTTGTATCAGTATTTTGAATTGCGTAGATACATCGGCACAACTTGAGTAGATAGAACTACGCATGGGAAAAGCCGAGGTCGCAGGTTTACTTACATATGATTGTAATAACGGTTGGCTCGCTCCAACCACCGCGATCAAATTTCCATCGTGATAAATGTTTCATTCTCGTGACAGTTATGGTGTAAGTAAGGTTCAGCAACTTTTACCAAAAGTGACGATAAGCTTGTCACTTGGGCGCAGCTTCAGGTGATTCGACAATCAATCCGTCATGCGTGATTAAATGGAACCCAGAATATCCGCATCCTGGTCATGAGGCACTCTATCCCGGAAGCGCACCCGGTTCGGTCCGGGTATTATAAACACTAGCCTGGATATTCGCGGTTTCTCTCCAGGTTGAGTATTCCAGCAACAATCATGTCTGGCGTTGAGATGTAGGTTTCAACTTCTTCGTTCCAGGCCACAATCTGATTAATCAACTCACGATCTGTCGTAGCCACTCCGTTTCCAAGCCTTCTGCGACTCCCGGAAATGTTAGGCTCAACAAAATATCTAGTCTATTGACGCAGGATAAGGTGTGTCTACTAACGTTCGATATGACACAAAGAGGTCACTAATTAGTATATGTGAGGCCAATGCGCAAGCTCAAGCCATGCGTATGCGATTTTTATCTCTCTACTCCGTGCACTAGTCTGATATTCCCTTCGTAGTATACGCCACTGGCTTGACCGAAGAGGATATGGATAAAGCTCAGGTGATGAGTGTGTTCTCAGGAACTAGAGCCTCATCCGACTTTCTTTGGTAGATCGGCATCTCCCCAATCTGGTGGGAGGGTGAGTTCGAGAGCTTATATCGAAATAGAGTCAGCACCCTTATTGTTGTCAAGGCAATCCGTGTAATATGCACCTTGTGAGTTCCATCAACTTGATCCGCCGATCGGACTAACTTTTGTGCAAAGCTGGATCTCGCAAAAAAGATCAAAGAGGGATGTAAGGAGGAAGGGCTTGTTGGTCTGATCTTCAATACTATCGGTATCAGGTCTGTGGTTGTCTCCATGATGGAGTTACATCAATGATATTCAGCCTATCATAATCTTCAGTGATGCAATCACTATGAACACAGACGGTATGCATTGCACCTTCCTGCGAAATTCACTTTAACTGTTTTTTCAGGGATGCGTTACTCGTGAGCATTTAAAAGACGTGTAGGCAAGGACCTAAGTTGTTTTGTTTTTCTATAGGTTACCTAGTCGCGACTTAATCGCGGATTCCGTTGAGGCTGTAAGTCACTTTTGAGAACCAACTATGATTCTGGCTAACAGATGACGTAAGGTCACTTTGGTGGGTTGACCGATAGATATTTGTTGATGCCGCCTGGCGAACCCAATTTGCCTTGTTAGGCGCAACATTACGATGGTAACATCTCCGTCCCTGGATGCGACAAAAACATGCCTGGTGTTTTAATTGCCGCCGTTCGTCACAATCGTCCCACCATAATTGTTTATGGTGGAACCATTCAAGTGGGTGCTCGCCATCTAGACTGTCCCTCGATGGGGTTCAAGAAGGGTGGCCCTATTAATATATCGGATACGCTTGAATCATATGGTATGATTCTTTTCTCGCTGTCATTTTCTCATAACAACTTCGGTCACAAGGTGCATATGTGGCGGGCTTCATCAGCGAAGAAGAGCGGTTTGATGTGGTTAGGCATTCATGCCCCGGTCCAGGTGCCTGCGGTGGGATGTTTACGTGAATGAAATTCATCACTTTGACATTATGGGGCCTTATCGTCATTACGCAGAGCAAACACCATGAGCTCCGCTCTCGAGGTTCTTGGAATGTCCTTGCCGTATTCATCCAGCACGCCCGCAATTTATCCAGGTCAGTGAAAATACACCGTAGCACAAGTCAAAGACGATGATTCATTTTTGCTCGTAGGGAAAATTCAGGAGTGTTTCAGGGCTGCAAAGTATATGAAGCGCTTGTTAGAGCTGGATCTAAAGCCTAGGGACATTCTTACTCGCCAATCGTTCTTGAACGCGATTACTATTGTCAACGTCCTTGGCGGATCAACCAATGCAGTATGTCTTCCAAATCTCTGCATGTCATGTATTTGATAGCGGGGAGGTACTCCACTTGCTCGCCATCGCACGAGCTGCTGATATAGCTCTCACAATCGATGACTTCCAGGAGGTTTCTGACAGAACGCCTTATCTTGCTGATCTCAAGTATGCATTTAGTCCCGTCTGTAGAATTCGTTGAGCTGACTATGAGTTGAGGCCGTCCGGCAAGTACCATATGGAAGATGTACACAAAATTGGCGGGATCCCGGCTCTGCTTAAATATCTCCTTAATAATACCAACCTGATCGATGGTAGTCAGATGACTGTCACAGGAAAAACACTCGCAGAGAACCTCGAGGATGTTCCAGAACTTGATTTTGAAACGCAGGATGTCATCAAAAGGCTCGAGGACCCGATCAAACCGACGGGGCATTTGACAATCCTGCGTGGAAGCTTGGCGCCCGGAACAGCTGTCGCTAAATTAACAGGTAAAGAGGGTTTGAGATTTGAGGTTCGTTTTGGCATTACACATGACTCCATTCAAGTTCCCCCATTTCTCAGTTTGAGATGTATAGGGCGTCGCGAAATGCTTCGACAGGTAATCAGTCCTACCAGAGAGCGCACGACAGAAGTTAACTCGTCACGGGCCAGTCTACACGACTTTTATCCCTCTCTTGAGAAGGGAGAGATCAAACAAGGTACTGTGATTATCTTCAGATATCAGGGCCCGAAAGGTGCACCTGGGATGCCTGAGGTGCGTTATCCGGTCTACCTACCATGTATGTAACTAAACTTTGTTTTATAGATGTTAGGTGTGTTCGGAAGAGAGACCCACCAGCGCGATTCCTCACCCATCGGGTTTGATCGCAGGTCCCACGGCTGCGTTAGTAGGAGCTGGTCTTGGTAACTCGACCGCTCTCGTCACGGATGGACGCTTCTCAGGGGCTTCCAGAGGATTTATTATTGGTATGCCAAGCTTCAAAGTCGTACTTCGTGTATTCACAATCGCTGATTGGCAGGTCACGTCGTTCCCGAAGCCACTTTGGGCGGCCCTATCGCTCTCGTCAAAGATGGTGATCGCATCATTGTTGACGCAACATCGCGAACCATCGAATGGGTGATAGATGAGGACAAGAAGGCGGCGCGCAGGAAGGAATGGGAAGCATCCGGAAAGAGTGCCCTGAAGGAAAGGAGAGGTATTCTGTACCGATATGCGAGGGATGTCGCGGTGGGTGGTGATGTCGCATCTTTGCCTGTACGCTGCTGATTCAATTACAAAAGCCGGCCAGCGAAGGTGCATACTGCGACTGAGTACTGGTGGTACTGATTCTTCGAGGTTCTGTATGTTGTATTAGTATGTGTAAGGTTTTGTGTAACATCTGAATGTAACACTCGGCTAGTACAAGTTGTCTTCCAACTCTTACCAACATGACCGAGCACTTTGTCACCACAACCGCGTCGTATGCACTCGACAAATACTCTCGTTCTTATCCATCCACGTCGTCTCTTGGCTGCCAGGCGGACGAGTGGCAACATTTCACAAACCCAGTCATGAGGATCATTCTGGAAGTCAAAAGGTCGCCCTCCGGACAACTGGTCTCTATGCGCCTAAAGATACTGTGGAACTTGCATACATCATCCGTAGACTTGCATATCGACCAGAGGGAGGTCGTTTTCGTGAGTAGTCATCGGTCGACCGGCTCCGCGGGCCCATCCTACTCTCTTGTTCATTCAGGAAGATTTGGAGCTGCTCTCTTTTTCGTCTTTACCGACGTTGCAAGCGTCCGTTCATCAATCAGACCAGAGTCTCCCCTTGAAGGCAGTGTACCGTGATGCAGTAGTTGGCATCCGCTACTTGCATCCGAGGATCGTTCCTCTTGGTTCACCACCAGCGAGTTATGACGTCGACCATGACATAGTTGTTGCCTGACTCCCGGTCTGCCAGACATACCGCCGTTTCCAAATCGCGTTCAAGGATGCATTGAACGCATCCAAATGCATCGACGCCATCAAGTCCGTCTGCCCATGCAAAGCGAATCCACCTCCAACCCATGTTCATCGTCATTCTAAGATGCTCTCGACCTCGTTGTCACGAACCGCGACAACATTGTTACATCCTCCACCCACACGGCCTACCGGGTTATTAGAGCGTCAGAGCGTCACATTAGCATCTACAGACTCTAGGCCAGTTCCGTCAGTTCACCCTCTGGATGATCACACTTTCTCCGTTGGACCCTCCTATGCCGCGACGAATCTATCTTCTGATGACGGGAGCTTTGTGACGTGCCCTGAAACACTCCACAGGCCGGAGCTGCAAGTCGACCATCAGACAGAAGACCTGTCCGAAAGGCATAGTCGTAACTGGACTCAGAGTTCTTTACCAAGTTCGTCACAGCTTTCATCGTCAGACCAAGGCATTACCATGCCTCCGCCCCCCGTTCCCCGACGTGCAACGCATTCCGTCGATCCAATAATCCAGGAACCGTTAAGAATGGTAAATGCGGGTGATGAGAGAGCTCAGCTTCTCACATCCTTAAGCAAACATCCTTATTTATATGAACTGTCTCGAACTGATCTAGAGACCCTTGTCAGCCAGGTCATTCGTGAAGAAGGGTTCCTCCATCTGGTAACATCAAAACAAATCATAGTACCCCGCATCTTACCCCTATCTTCCAGCTGGAGTCCCTCGACTCTTTATGGAGGGTCAAGGGTTTTCTTGGTCGTTAAAAGTGTTATGTAATGCCACTTGCATGTCCTTAGGTTACTTTCCTCGTATCCATATCTTCTATCCGCCATGCTAGTTCGCACCTGACTCATCTGGCGCTTCAAGTGAGGTACCGGTAACTTGCAGCTCGTGCACACTCTCGAGACCCACCCCTCTAAGAATTCTCCCGATCCCCTCCTTTTTCATGGTCTCCAATTCTGCCTCGCTCCTGGCAAGCAGCATGCCTGCGAAACCAAGCGAATTGATGCTGATCAAGTCCTGTGTCTCCTCAATCTTGTATGCTTCATGGCGCCGGGGTATCATATGGATGTGCTCCAGAGTGAGGATAACGTTATAAGAAGGAGAGCCAGGGGGGTAATCAGGGTCATGTCGTACTGTTGATATAACCAAGTCGAGAAGCGACAGGAGAGGGGGAAGGAGTATCTGGTTCAGTTCGCCTATCGAAAGGCTGCTCGAGAGAGAGGGTAGGCGGAATACGTGATTGGCGTAAGGGAGCGAAGAAATTGTAAATGGTTTTCCTAGAAGTGATCACTTTAGTTTTTTTGCCGTTTTGAAGCCCGAATGAAATTACCAGACACTTCAAGCATTGTTTTCTTGGCCAACTTTTCGATGGGTGGACCATCACCTCCAACTTCAATGAATTGGATATGTTTGTGCGATTGGCTTGCGCCACTCTTTAATCCACCTGACACATTGTTTGTGCTAATGTTTCTCAATCGAGTCTTCGGGAGGGTAAACTTACAGTTGTAAAAAGCGATAGAATGTCTATTCGCTTGTCGAGCAGCTAGCAAAAGAAGATACGTCTGAACTAAATCTTGTGGAAAGAGGGGTAAAGTCTGCGGCTCAAACTCTTTGCCGATTGTTGGGTAGGTGATCTCGAACGTGATCGAGCACGCACCTTTTGTCACTAACAGGAAGTGGTGTGGGACAACAGAAAATTTATTCAGCTGCCCTCGTCGGCCATGAGCCGACGATATGATGATGATCGACTCCGCTCACCAGGACGACGTAATCAGATGAGTCCTGTCCATCTTGGGCTCGGAAGGACAACACCCCCAGGTATAGCTGTGGAACATAAGGAGGTGTGAATGGGTCCTTTTTGGCAGCTGAATTGGATTCTAAGACAAGAGAGAGTTGTCCAGAAGCATCCCGATCCACTGGCTTTTTCTGCAGCGCGGTGCATAGTCGCAGCTCAAACTGGCTCGGCAACAGGGGATGGAATTTAAACACTGCGTCAGCTCAAATGTTGAAGTAGGGATCTTACCTCGAGACCGATGTCGTGATGTTGGTGAACTACAGATGGAAAGAAGATGAGTTCGCCTGATTCACTCGCGTTTTTGAATTTCTCAGGTAGTGCGGAAATGATGTCGGATGGGTGCATAACGGAGCAACACTTGGACCAAGTGGACCAACTGTATCGTGTATCAGATACGACCTATATATGGCCGCGAGCGACACTAGTACAAATAGATAAGCATGATGAGCAGGGCAAATAGTACAACTCTGGGTCAGAGTTGGTTACCAACGGTCTGGGACTGTGAAGTACAATCTCGTTATTGTACAATAGGAAATGTCACAACGATGGCAATGAACACATCGGGGAGAGCGAAAGGGAATTTTATGATCATCAGGATTATTTACAGTAAGTAAGCGCCCGGTGGTGATGTAAATAACGGAAAGGAACGACCACCAGCATTGGTATCCGAGACTACCTCCAGGTGCCGCGTACACACCACCTAAACACTGTACATGATGTCCAATCCCAACAATACTCAACGACCTTCGACATCACACGATCTCATCCATTTGGGTCCGAGACATGTGCAGGCAAAGTATCGCGGTAAACGCGACGAGAATGGCCTCAAGCCGTCTACCTCTCGCGCGCTCGTCTTGCGCAATGGTAAATATGGCGTTCGCGGGACGGGTGAAATTATGCTTGTCGGAAGGATAACCGGAAGAGAGAAGCTCGATCTTTTAGCGGGTACACCCATCTCTTGCTCTTCTACCCGTCGCTTAGCACCCCTTCTAGAGGACCTAGTATCACAAAAGTCACGCAATGCCGTCATGGCACCTCTCGACTTGGGCAAGTGCATCAGAATCGCTGATTCGCAATATAATGGTATGATCGCACCCTTCTCTTGTGTTTCCTATCCCTCAATCTTCCAAGCTTACCTCGACGACATCGCCAATCTCAAGGACCCTGACATGTTCTATTATAAGATCATGTCCGAGTTGATCGCAAGACTCCCGCGTGGCACCCAAAGTAACCAACAATCTCTTCGAAATCCTTTGCATGTCGTTTCAGTTATATCGACAAGGTTTGTGGTCCCTCCACCATCATATGTATGCTACCTACCACCCTTCAGGATACATAATGCCTATATGATAGCTTCCGGGTGGAGACTCGTCATCAGCATCCTCCGCGACTTGCAAAATGTCGGTTTAAAGGATGCAACAGCACGCGCTCAGCTTCAAGCTGATGACAGCTTACGTTCACGATACTTGGTTGTATCTGATATAATTGGCGTGCTAGTGGACCTTGGGCAGGCCCATTTTGCTGTCCTTGCCATGACCTCACGTACAGTGTTTCAGTACTTACGTTCGACTCCATGCTCTAATTCCATCAGCTCACTACTCGCAATACTTCAAAGAGGTAGAGAACGTGGATCCAGGGGAACCTTCTATAGCTTTTGACTGGGCCAGCCTCAAGGATGCCTGCAAGTCGTTCTTAGACTCCATCGTCATCGAGCTATGTTTCCCTAGCGCATCTTATCCGAGGCGAATCTTATGCCAGATCTTGCATGATGCTGTGGACGAATGTCCAGGGGAAGCTAAGAGGTTCCCGCAATCGATGTGGGATGCTGTTGGTGATCTTTCTGTAAGTCTCTACCGCCATGGGTATTTCGGGTGTCATGCACGGTATGAGCTAATATTTGATTTAGATCTCTCTTGAACTTCAAGAACTCCTGGAGAGCCCTCTTTTAGGCCCTCAAGGAGAGATGCTCAGAACTCTTCCGAAACGAATGCCAGAGCAATATGAAAGGTGGCTCGATGCTCAGGCGTATTCGAAACAAGTGTCAGAGTCATATGCCAACTTCAAGGACCTCATCAGCCCTTTGGAAAGAACCAAGCATCCCTCCGTTCTTGATAGCATGTGGGAGCGTATTGATCTCGTATGTTCCGAAATCTGTCCAAACCTCCGGTCCTGATTTTTCATCAGAACCATAAAATAGTTTCAGGTCGGTCTGTCGATTCTCTTTGGCAGCTTGACGGGGCATTTCGCCGTACTCCTCATTGGAACTCTATCTACATGCCCAGTCTCCGCGCTTATGATTCTGAGTCGGACGGTGAGCGATCCCCAATGCCGCTTCTGAGGAGTGGCGAGCACAAAAAAACTAGTTGGAAAAAGAAGAGAAAGAAGTACCTCGCAATCACGGATGGACAAGATGATTATGATTCCATGCCCGAACTCCAATCCTTCTCAGATGATTCCGACGACAAGGGCGAAGACGTATCTGTTTCCGAGAACGATGAACAAGTACAAGATGACGGCGACGACGGCGACGAGAGTAACTATGATCCAGAAGAAGAAGAAGTATATCGAACCATGTTGAGGGAGGCAATGGACACTGCGATGGCGATACCCGAGTTCTTCGATCCTAAATCGACTGTTCCCAACTTTGATGAGTTAGCAGGTGAGAGGAGGGGGAACCCCTTCTTGAAACTGCTTGGATCATTGAGAGGCGAGATAACCTTAGAGCATTTGAGTGCTATATGCACTAATATTTTGACAGGGCGCATGTTTTCCTCTGACCCGAAGCTCAGTTCGACCGCACGCACTGAGCCACGAAATGGCTTCTTTGGGAAGAAATACCAAACTACTAACGATTTAGCTACGCGGACCGTTGCTTCTGCCCCAGATACCAAGGTCTTTGACGCATCTAGTAGTAAAACTTCCTCAGTTCAGCACACGACGAGCAAGGAACGCACGTCTGGTAAGTAGACGTGTGCGAGTGACTCCCAATCCCCTTGACATCTATTCTTAGCTTCTACTTCCGATAAACTGAAAGACCATTGTGCAACAGTCGAAGACGCAGGGGACGAAGAGGACGTTCCCTCGATAGTGGGAAAGAAAAAGAAGAAAAGGCCAAAGAAGAAAAAGAAAGAAGGGACCAATGAGCTGTCCACAGTACAGCAGATCTCAAGCTTCACCTCACCAGAGAATCTTCTTTCAGATACGGTTCTCGAAACTCCTTTCAAGGCGCACTCCGGTAAATATCCTACATCTAATGCCTCACTCAACTCGCATGCACACATGTCGACATCCTCGCTACAAACTGAGCCTACTCACGCACAGTCTGGTTATTCCTACCTACGGGAGCTGAATTTCCGCCAAGGGAAGGTTAAATCCAGACCCGATCATGCATCCCTCGTCTCAGATAAAAAGACGCTCCTCCCGAATTTGGGCTCAAAAGATAAGACGAAGAAGGAGGATGAAAGCGATCCAACTATTAACAAGAAGTTCACGTGGTTTACAAAACTAGGAAAAAAGACGACTGGATACATGCATCAACTGTTGCGTATAAATGCGGATGAAAAGGTTGGGACACTGAAGTGGGATGATTTCGTGAAAGTGAGTATTTTTATGCTCATCGTTGCGCGTGATCAATCTCGTTTCAGGTTATGCGGGATATGGGATTCAAATATGATCCTAGTACTGCAGGCTCGTCAGTTCGCTTCGATCCACCGAGCCTGAATGATACGGTAAGTCCTACTAGTCCCAAACTTATCGCGCTTCATGACACGAAATGTCTCAGTCTATTACCTTTCATAAGCGTGCGTTCGTTCTTTATCTTGGGGTAACACAATAACTCACATTTGTTAAATTCATAGCACACCCTAATTCGACGCTACAAGCACATCATTTGAGGGACTTTGGAAAAAGGTTGAAAAGACAGTACGGGTGGTCGGAGGAGGATTTCATGCGACGAACCAACATCGTTTAACTAGGTCATATCTTACTTTTCGTAATCGTAATCTAGGCCAAGCGGTGTATGACAAGGTCACGGATATTATATAATTTATAATAAGCTAATTATTCTTACAAAATTGATAATGAAAAATAATAAATTCTATTCACAAAGTTATAATGATTTAAGTTTATTATTTAGGGGGAATTATTTATGAAAGAACAGGTACTAGAATTATTAAATATATAAGAGGTTTAGTAACTTAATAGGATGTATTTTCGCACGAAGTGATGTAGATCGGCAGGGAGTCGGAGCGACGCTGCTCGCCATCGTTCCTGATGGCGGCGAGGCCTCCCCCCGCACGCCCACACGTCGGCATACATCCCTCCTTCCATGCCAGCTCAAATACAGATTGGGCGGAGGATGATGTCTGGGATAGCGCATCGGACTCGGAGTCTCCACGTCATTCCACGATAACGCACTCTTGGAAATACTCGTCAAATACCCAGTCGAAGCGCCAGCCTTCGTTCGCAACATCACCGAAGCCCGTTCCAAAAATCCCCACAAACTCTTCCTCCTCAACGCTTGCCCAGTCTTACACTCACCTTAATCCTCCGAGCCCAAGTTCGTATTCTCCCAAACCGGAGTCTGTCCAAGCGGCTTCAGCCAAAGGCGGGTGGACCATAGTCAGGAAGTCGAGCGTCTCAAAGAATAGCGCGGATGTCGCAACTGCCAAATACGCAGACCTCCACAAAGATGCTGATGTCGATGGTGACATGGTCATTGGCGACTTTGATCCAGAGATTGCTGAATCTGGAATTGCGAGCAAAACCAGACAGCAACGAGGTTCGATTAAATCTAATGCTGAGGAGATAATGAATGGTATTGATTAAAGTTGACTGTTACTACGCTCTTCTAAGTAAACGAGTAGATCCATTTTGCAGTCTCCTTCATTCACACAACCCTCAATTATCTTCATCTCAACTATCCTTTGGCACTGGTGATGGCGTGGGTTCTTCCCATCGCACTGGTGATACGGGGAAGCATTCACGAGAATCCTCGATTCGTAGTAACCGACGATTGAAGTTCATCGATTATTTAAGCAAAGAAAACCTGAACATTTGTAGGTGGTCGGCACCACTACCCTATTGCAACATCATCCGATAAGGTTTGTCTAGCTGATCTCCGCAAGTTGGCATGGTCTGGGACACCGAGTGATCTTAGACCAATTGTTTGGCCGATACTTCTCGTACGTGTGACTGCTTCCCCGAGCGTCAGTCAACTGATATGACCCCCAAGGGTTATATTCCTCTGCCTTCAAATCTGCGCGCAGCTTCACTCGCGCGTAAGCGAGGGGAGTATCTCTCCTTAGTTGAACTTGCCTTCTCTCGAGATCGCCAAGGTGTCGATCAGCAAATATGGCATCAAATTGAAATAGACGTTCCACGAACCCGGCCAGGTGTATGTCTTTGGATGCAGGGGTCTACACAGCGCGTACGCAATTTCGTTTGATCTCCCCTCCTTTCTCTTCTGACGCCCCTGCAAGTAGAGTCTAGAGCGGATTCTCTACGTATGGGCTATACGCCATCCAGCGAGTGGGTATGTTCAAGGGATAAACGATCTCGTAACCCCCTTCTTTCAAGTTTTTCTGTCAGCCTATATCGGCAAGTTCGCCATTCCCCATAATTTTCGTGACCTTTTAACTCTTACCCATTTTTCTTATAAAGATTCGGATCCAGAACAACTTGATACCTCCCTTCTTTCAGGAAGCATTTTGAATGCTGTTGAAGCGGATTCGTTCTGGTGCCTATCTCGACTTCTGGACGGCATACAAGATAACTATATATCTGCCCAACCAGGCATACACCGTAGCATAAAGCGCATGTCGGAGCTGGTGGCTCGTATCGATGGTTCCTCCTCATTCCCATGGCAACATTCAACGTATTGATGGATTTGAACTGTAGCGCCTCTTCACACGCACCTCGAATCTCAAAACGTGGAGTTCATGCAATTTGCGTTCCGTTGGATGAATTGTCTGCTTATGCGAGAAATCAGTGTGCAGAATACGATACGTATGTGGGATACGTACCTGGTCGGTATACACGCCTTTTCTCTCATGACTCACTGACCAATGATTTTTACCAGGCGGAGGGCGCTGAGGCCTTTTCCCAATTCCATCTTTACGTTTGCTCTGCCTTTCTTGTAAAGTGGAGCGCAAAGCTTCGTCAGATGGACTTCCAGGCAGGTTTGAGAGTTTCCAGCGTGCACCTTACTTAGTGACACCTCCCTGCAGGGTATAATCATGTTTCTCCAGTCCCCTCCTACTCAAGACTGGGGAGATCATGAAATCGAGCTCCTTTTGAGCGAGGCTTTCGTCCTCAACTCAATATGGCACAATGCGCAAAGTCATTTGAATGTCAAATAGGCACTTGGGTGCTCATATATCGGAGTTGAAGTAACTAATCAAGTGAATAGCAAAGGAGGAGGTAGCGATTAAGTGTAATGCTAAAAACAAGGCCAAATGGAGCGCAGGACAATTATTCTGTTGCCTGGACGGCCACAAGTTCTCGCTCGAATGCTTGTTTCAGATCCGCGGCTTGCTCTTCGGTTTTAACTCGGATACGGAAGGATGTTGGTGTGTTATTTTCATATCCGATGAATGAAATGGCAGTCTTTGCCACGGAAAGCTTCAAGCTCCCATATATCCGGAAGTTCTGTCGGAACAATGGTTAGGAGAAGTGAAGGAAATGTATGTGTACTGACGATGAGAATTCTACCCGTGCTGCTATTCCGCATTAAGACGCGTCGAACGCCAGTTTCCTTGTGTTTTTTTAGCCGGAGCATCCCTGTCAGCGAAGGTTATTGACACGGCATGGCTTATCCGGGTCGGGGAAAGAACGAACCGACTCCGAGATCTTTCCACTCGCTTTTGTCTTCTGATTTGGAAAGTCGGTAGACCTTGCACCTCACAGCATGTGTCGTCTCCTCGTCTTCTTCACCCTCGCCTTCCTCATCATGGGCGTGTGAAGGCAGCAGTTTCGCCGCTTCTTCTTCTCCACCTTCCTCGGCACCTTCCGCTTCGGGCTGTGGGGTCGATTCGGTTGACTTGTCAGTCATGGGTGGAGAGAATAAACTTTCGCTGGGTTTTGTTGATGGCGCCTCAAAGCTAAAACCCGAACTTGACGATCCCGGAATTGTGGTATCAATAGTGCTAGGCGAAGAACTGCCAAATTCGAAGCCGACGGGATTTCCGATACTTCCGCTTGGTTTTCCAAAGGCGAACGCGCTCGCTCTAGGTGGAGAGGCACTGCCAAAGAAACCAACAGGTTTGTCAGAGGAAGATCCAAAGATGCTTGCCGATGTAGAGGAAGTCGTCGTCGTCGCATTGCCGAAGAAAGCGGCGGGCTTGGGACCATCCTTGTTGCTGGAGGGTGCTGGATTGGGTGACGATGATTTGCTAGACTCGGTCACATTGTTGCTTCCAAAGATCGAAGTACCAAATATTGGTGTCGGTTTGGAGGTTGCATCAGAAGTGCTGAATACACTAGTAGGTTTAGTGGCGGCAAAGAAATTCGGCACACTACTAGAACCGATGCTAGGTGCAGTCGAAGCCGGTCGTGACGATGCGCTAGTAGATGGGTCCCCGGCTCCCTGGTCTAGAGCACCAGAGGTTGCCCTGAGTGTGGTGTTCTCAGTGTTTGATGGAGCGGCAAACGTGAAGCCAGATGTAGACAGCAGGCTCGACGTCGAAGAGGATGAAGATGAGGGAGGAAATACGAAACCAGATTTTGCAGGTTCGGAGGCAGCAGCAGATGAATGTGCGGATGAATCACCTGGCTTGGATATGAGACCGAAGGGCAACTGCGTAGGTGTAGAACTTGAAGACAACGCCGAGTATGGGAAGGCGAAACCACTGGTCTTTGTACCATTTTCACTAATTGATGGTTTGGAGGAAAGCTCGACGGGTCCTGCGAACGGTTTCAGTATCGATAGTGAGGCATTTTTTTCTAGCGGGGTCCAGGCCCCAAAATGAGGAGCAAAGCTATTCGGGACGGAAGGGCGAGTTGTGGTCGACAGAGCAGGACCGTCAAACTCGGACTGAATTGTAGTTCGCAGTTTCTTATAGGAGTCTACTAGGCTAGCGACATCATAAAAGGGGTCCTTGTCGACTGCAGTCGATATTGCCGAAAGGAAAGAGACGTTGAGACCACGGAGGGACTTGAAATACTTGAACGCCACAGCATCTGACTCTTCTACAGCGGGAGTTGGGGGGTGTGGAGGAGCAGGGTCGGAGCCCGAGGGGAACGGATTGGCTGCTCCAGAGAATGGAGGTAATACGGTGGGGGTTAGTTTTCCAGAGTTGGGTGCACTGTCGAACGGAGAGGGTGCGGAGGGAGTAAAAGTGAACGGGTTCGACGCGGCAGTTCCTGATCCAAAACCAGTGAATCCGACAAACTTGGGCTGTGATACTGCTTCCTGGTTGGATGTGAACAAAGGTTGGTACAGAACACGCGTCTCACTCACGGCACTGTCTGCATCGGGAGTTGGGACTGTTGACGATCCGTTGAGAGATGGTGGTCTCGAAGCGGTCAAGGCGCGCTTGGGTAAAGCGCGTATCCTAGTAGATGGTCAGTCGAGCGGAACGGCACGCATAGGCAAGGGTTGGACTGCATACTGTCTCTTGGCGAGAGAAGGCTCGTCCGCTTTTTGAAACCCCAGCGGTTCTTGTATTTCCTGGCGGTGGTGAGGCAAGACAGATGTCGTCTAGAATGAGTCCTACACACCTCGATATCGTCGTGGTCGTCGTCGTTGGCGTCCTTCGTGAGCTGTCTCTCTGCGCCGCGCTTCATGGTGAGCCTCACAATCGGTGTGGGTGTAATTCGTCGAACGCGCTGCGAGGTTGTTGTAAGCAGAGTCCCCAGGGTCCTATCAAGAGTGACTGGGGTCTCATATCTTTCTTCTCTTGCGGTCCTGTTTCGCTTCGACATGAGTTGCTCCCAACTCGCTCGTTGTTCGCGTTTGCTTTTCGCCTTCTCACATCGACGACGTCCGCAGCGACGATGCATTCTCGTTCATTATCCCCAGAAACGCCAGAGGCCTCCGATGCGCCAAACCATGTAGCCATCCATAGCGACTTCCCTTCTTGGTATCGTGTCCTTCCCGCTCCAAACTACTTATCCACTCTCGAAGGCTGGGACGACTTCTTCCAAAAGCCAGACGACACCCGCATGGAGCTCCAACTCGACGACATCATACAGGAACACGCTTATGACGAGTATGCAACTTTCCTTTCTCTTTCCTCTCCATCTTACTTATTCGCCTCCTAGCTCTGGGTTTTCAGGCGTGGAAAATCCTCCCTCTGTCAAACTACACTCCACTCCAGACACAACCGAGCCAGAGCCGGCTTCACGCGAACTTCTTCGGACATCTCACCGAAGGTCCTTTCACGAGTCCGCTGTCTCTATACCCCCCCTTGCACAAATGCGTTCCACCCCGATCGTGCCACCTCCCGCCATGCGAACATGCAAGCGAGACCCAGCGTCCATTCCCCGCAGGATTGTTTATCCCTCCAGAGAGTCGTGCTACAAGTATGTCCTTGTCGGTGTCCACTTGACTATTTCATCTCATTCCCGTCAGTCTTACCATCTTGACACCCAATATTCCAGAGAGCGGCACAAAGTCCCGTGTAGAGACCCAGGTACGCGTTGCTGTCGACCTCGCACATGCGAGCACCTCTGCCGGCGAACAGAATCAGTACGATAGAGTGGGATCTTGGAAATGGCTCAAGCTTCCACCCGGAACATCCACCAAGAAGCGTACCCGAAGAGAAGGAAAAATAGGTACAACTTCCCGAATAGTGAACCTTACGTGTCAGAACTAACTTGCAACAAGATCCTGTTCCCCAAGACATCCTCCATCTGACTGCAACCGTAACATGTGCTTCAGCCCCACACAATCGTGTTGTCAGCTGCGGAAGTTGCAGGAACAGAGAGGTATGGCCTTATGATCCAAGTTGTGCCCTCCTTACATATTTGCTATCAAGGCAAAGCGCGTAGCCCGCAAACTTGCTGCTCGAGTTCGGCCGGCTCATTCAGATTCAGACACACCAGAAGACGGCTGCGAGCGCCCAAGGAGCGTAAAGGAAGACACGACAAGCATAATCCAATTCAATTGTTCTGATGTGCTCGATTTTTCTGCCGGATCCACCGTACTTCCTGTGCGGATCACTTGTTATTGCAGGCATCACCGAGAGAAGGTTGGGTTTAATATCCACTTCACAATGATGGATCACAATGGCCGCCTGGTTGGGACGGGGATGACACCCCCAATTATGATCACCGATGACCATAAATCAACCATTAAGTCAGGAGCTACTCAATCTATCCCTGCCTTGGAGACGCAAGTTGACTGGTCCGGCATTTCATCTGCTGTCCCTCTATCGGACAACACCCCTTCCTCGAAGCATCCATCTCGAAATGGAAAAGGCCAACCAAAGATACGCTCTAAACCTTATGACATGGTTGGTCGTGGCAATCAATCTAAATTTTCTAGGGAGGCTAGCATTACTCTAGCCTCTCCTACCGACTCTCCTTCTGTACGCCCCTCCACAGGGCCTAATACCCGTTCGCCAACCCCAACGCAGCTGTCACAATCTTCGAGTCCCACACTGGCTCAGCCCTCAGGAATACTAATTACGGATACAGATTCTCCGACTACATTTTCCCCGAGCGAACCAGTTTCAACATCCTTAACCAATGGTTCTGGTACTGCTATATTCAGTCCTTCAAATGATATCTCTGCTATGTCGACATCCCAATTTCCTCCGTCGTTCCTTCCTGACACTGTTACCGTGACGCAAACTTCGCAATTGTTGTCTAACCTCGTCCCTCCTCAACCTATGCCCTTCCTTTTCTTTGACCCGGGTTCTCCACCACCCGTTACATCACTGCCCTTACCTAAGATCCATCGTCTCATCCCATCGTGTGGTCCAATTCGTGGTGGCATTGAAGTCACCGTTCTTGGCGAAAACTTCCACCCGGCAGTTCAACTCAACTGCGTATTTGGTGATGTTGTTGCCAGCTCGACCCAGAGGTGGAGTGAAAACACTCTTCTTTGTATCCTACCTCCCCGGTCTACTCCGGGCGTTGTTGCTGTATGGTTCGAAGGTTTCGACGAGACCAGAAACTCCGCGCTTCCCTCTCTCTTCACTTACACGGATGAGTCGGACCGTACTCTGTATGTCAGCTGAGAGCTCTCTACCGTCTCGAGAAGTATTAATTTGTATTCTAGGATGGAACTTGCTCTCCAGGTGGTTGGTCTCAAGATGACCGGGAAAATCGAGGATGCAAAGAATATTGCTTTGCGCATAGTTGGGACCATAGGTACCGAAGACTCGCCTGGATCCAATTCCCCCACCAACGATATCATGCAAATTGCTTCGTCTCTTTTGTTTTTACGTCCCGGGGAGCGGCATAACTACGAGGCCTCCGTCATGAAGTTTCTGTCAATCATGGACGTTTCCGTAGAGGAACATCCTGGTATACCTCCCTCGGTTGCCATGTCTCACACTACAACGAGTGGGCAGACATTACTCCACCTGGCTGCATTCTTGAAATTTGCCTCTCTGACTAGTTTTCTGATCGTGCACGGTATCGACCTGGATGCTCGTGACCGCAACGGATATACAGCTCTCCATTTTGCAGCTTTGGTCCGGTCAAGGGAGTGTGCTCGACTTCTCGTACTTGCTGGTGCAGATTTGGAGATTGTCAATGCTCTTGGGAAGACAGCTCGGGACATAGCTTCTTCAGCTTTCTTCGAGGGAATCATTAATGATTCGGCTTCGGAAGATGACATGTCTCAACCAGATCTTGAGGATGAGGACGAACTTCATTCAGGGGAAATGGAAAGCGAAGACGCAATGGTTGCCGTAACCAACCAGAGACCTATGACTCATATCATTCATCGCCGCCCTTACCGACCTTATAACGGGCACGAACAACCTGAAAGGTCAAGCCCACAGGTATCACAGCCTTCGCAATCCCCCCGAAGAATTCGAGATACTGCACCACAGAAACTTGATGACACGCCTGACGAGAAGCAGGCTGCCTCTTTTGTTGCGTTGATCCAACGAACGCTCGCGCAAATTCCCGCTCCTCAAGGTATTATACCTACTATGCCTCCTATGCCGCAGCTCCAGCTACCACATTTACCCGAAATGCCCGCTGTCCCTTGGGCTGCACTACCACAGATACCCATGGTGTTCCCTGTGTTTGTGCCAATGCCCGGTTGGCCGTCATTCCTGAGCGATAAGCGAGATAGCGTGCGTGACGAAGTTGCGAGTGGTAAAGAGGGTGATTCGCGACCGAGTGGCTACAGTACTGCTCAAGAGCTTCGGGCAACGTGGGAGAAATGGATAGCCGTGGCTATTGCAAGCGCGACTCTCCGTCCTCCAGTGGCTGATGAAGCACCCCCAATGTATACCCCTAGAGAAACCAAGGAGATGGCGGTGGAAGGACTCTCGGAAGAAGTAGCAGAGTCCCGGGGCTCTATTGACGAGCTCACCGCCCTCCAGCGACCAGAGGCACTGGGCAATCCAAATAGTGTTCCGGACGCCGCCTCTACGCCGGAACCGGATGCTAACACCCAAGAAGATATACCCGCGAAAGCACATGCTCGTGCAGCAAGGAAATGTAAGGGAAATGTGTTTTACTATCTTACGATTTTCACATTTCATCTAGATGACCGAATGCTTGTGCTATTTTGGCTTCCCATCTTACTTTGTAAGTCCGTCCACCGCGAATTCATAACAATGTTTTGAACGAAGTCAATTAAGTGTCTCTCCTTTGGGCTTTCCACGATTGTATTCGTTTCGTCCTTCATGCGTTGAAGACTAGCGTCTCCGTCAAGTCAGGCGTGCGTACATAAATGCTGTGCGAACCAGTTTTGTAGAGCCACCCTACCCGTATGGAAACGAGTTACCAAGCGGTTACATGAAAGATAATTTGACTAGACTTCTCCATACCTTCATTGTTGTGCTGGATTTGGCGGAATGACCGTTGTAAATTGTATGTCCATCCCTGTAACGTACTAGGTTGATAGGGCCTAGTAGACTAGATACAGAATTCCGACACTACTGGATTACAATCTCCTTGCAACACCTGCTTCTCCATGGTTCACTATACATTGTGCTTTGCCTTTATTGGGGGTCGCGGTTTCTCTTTCTTGTGAGGAGCGGCTGCATCTTCTGCATTTCCTTGTAGTTGAATGACGAGTAGAACGTTTACGGCCGATGGACGAACAAACGGCTTTTGTCCAAGAGCGGCCGCGTGCAAACGGAAGCTCGCAGCACGATGCTCAGCTAGATATTTACACCTGCCGGATGCGACAGCACCACCGACATTCCTGGCCTGCGTGCCTGCCGTCATACAGACCTCCTGAGATAGTACTCTTTGCATCTATCTCGGTTATTAACGCCAGAAATGTCACCAAAAGGGTCGAGAAGGGAAGAAAATGAACGTGGGGGGGGGGCATCGATGACGACGATAGACTTTTCAGGCGCGGCATCCAAAAAGCGAGCAAACAACTCCGGGGTTGTCTGGTCCAAGGCGAAGGCCATCTGGACAGTAAGCCAGAAAATGCATGCGAAAGTCGGGATTTGGAAGGACAGGAGAATGGAGGTGTATGTATGGAATGTGTTTACCATGGGGGGATCCGAGTTTAACAAGAGCATCTGAGATCTCGCAGGTGGTAAAGTCGAGCATGGCCTAGGAGTCGAAATCTAACGAGGTTGGGTGAAGTGGAACCTGGTGGTGGCTAATAAGCACCAACTTGAGCACCCTGTACATAGTTGATACGAGTTGTACATGCGGTCCTGCGGTAAGTATTATGCTGCGAGGCTGTACAAGAAGAGGGACTGTAGATGTACATAGCCAGATGAACAAATTACTCAAAGCCCTCAGCATAGGCTGGACGGGCACTGCTAAGATAAGATAAAGTAGCTTGACGATGTCATTAACAGGAACTATCGAAATTTGTTCCGGCTTGGAGGAGCATCCGAAGCAAACTTGAAGTAGCTCGCGTAGCACCGATCAGTCGCTAAGTCATCAACATTTTGAATTGGCAGTCTTCTAAAGAGTACGATTAAACCTGGCAAAGAATGGTCATGTCTAACCTTATCAATCAGATTACAGTCGAAATCCTCATAACCCATACCTGCCGGGAGAGGCCCCAGTGTATGGGTTATGAGGGAATATAAGTTATGAGAGGTGATCTTTGCAGTAAAGTGCCCCGACTTCAAGAACGCTTGCATCTACCGATCCACACCGATTCGACGGTACTGCTCGTGCTAGTTAGCTACGGATCTCGCTGTCTCCGCCAATCAGAGGCTTCCGATCGCCAGTTTCATTTTAGACATAAGTTTGTGGATGTGCCCATGGCATCCAATCACTGGTCTCCATCATGTTATCGTAATTCGGCCCCAATTTACTTCCCTTGAAAATAAACGGATCCGTTTATCAGCAACCCCCCAGTTCACTTGTTCCCTCATATCGTCATGATACACCTGGCGACATTACGAGCTCTCCCACCATCTCTCTGTAGAAGCTTGAACCATGTTTCCAAATCTCACAAAGAAAGTGGCACAAGCTAAACCCAACGCAATCAACATGGGAAATGGTATAGTGACAAAGGATCATCGTCAAATCTAATTCTCGTCTCACCTACAGGCATGATGATATAGGGGACCTCACTATGCGCTGTACCTGCTTCGCTAGGTGAACTTTGTTGTTGAGAGCAGAGCATCGTCCAAGCCTGAAGAGGAGGCACTGGTGAGCGATAAATCATCCCGTCCCATAAGGATGAACCCCGCACACTGAACCTCGGAACTGCCATGGCTTATGGTGCGGGTACGGCTTTGAAACACGTGCGTGACGCGCTTGCGGTTCTCAATTATCGTATCCATGTACCACCGAAGTACACGGTCTCCCTCAGCCTTGGAAATTCTGACGCTCTCGCCAAGTGTTTTCGGCTACTGGGTAATCCTGGTGAAACCTTTCTT
The DNA here is from genome assembly GCA_038088875.1 of Austroboletus festivus. Taxonomy (NCBI): domain Eukaryota; kingdom Fungi; phylum Basidiomycota; class Agaricomycetes; order Boletales; family Boletaceae; genus Austroboletus; species Austroboletus festivus. Next base: position 29,849 of record JBBPJU010000036.1, on the reverse strand, counting down.
TGTGAGGAGTTCACGTTTCGGCGATGACTTCCACTTGGTATTGACTAAATGCAGATCAGCATAGACAAGGATGGTCTCATCCCGTCTAATACGGAACGCATCCTTACTAACTGGAATGAATCATTACAAGGGAAGCGTCCTCATATCCTCCATACCATCCCGTGCGTCATTTTAAGATGGTGAGGCCTTTTTTGTCAGCTCACGAGTCGGTGCACTAGTTTCTGTCAAAACCCTACAAGAAGTGCCCTCTCCCTCTCAAGACAGCAGCAGATTTAGCACGGGATTGGAATATTCGCCACAAGTCCCTCGCTTCCCGGGCCTTCGTAATACTTACCCCGCAGAGACTCGCAGGAAGCGCAAGGTTTCGAACCCAAACTAGATTCCGGGTAAGTAGGACTTGATGTAGCCTACTGCCGTTCATACTGTTCGAGCCCCCCCGTCTTTTAGGCCATGGTAGACATGAACCTTATTACCGGGGAGATCTCGGATACTCTCGTTAAGCTTGGATTGCCCCATAGAGGGCATATCCCCGACATACACCTACCTCGCCTGCCCCAAATTTTCGCATGTCTGGCCCCGCTTTCACCGTCCAGATGGTACCAAAGGTGTCTGCCTTCAATGCATGTAGACTGCGCCTCCTTCAAGGCCATCGTTGTCATCGATGCCCCACCACGCTCGGTTTCTTTCCTTCAATTTCCTGGTAGTATTTTTTACGTTGATAATCACAGAGATGCGAAGAATGCAGTCTGGGGAGGTCTCATGACAACGGACGCGCGGGCGAATGGGATCACGGGCGTCGTTGTATCTGGCCGGTGCCGAAAGTTGGCCGAGCATTACGACGCCCTTCCCAGCCCAGTGTTTGCGCGCGCACATGGAACAGCTGGGCACTTTCCTTTCGCACGTCCGTCAGCCATAAATATTCCTCTGGTCATCCAACTGCGAGACAATGCAGAAGGTGTGGATGTATTCCCCCCGATCACAGTCAAACCGGGTGACTTGATCGTCACGGACGAGGATGATGTAATCTGTATTCCCCAGCCAAGATCGGAAGGGACGTTGATCCAAAGGTACTCTAGGATATGCAGACAGGCAAGGGCATCCAAACATCTTTGAAGTTGTGTGAAGGGCGGTACTGGTCGTATTATATGATATTACCGTTGTAATTAGTTTAAGCTGCTAATGTTCGGCGATCCCGTGCAATCGTTGATAGCAATTGTTTCGTTACCGCTATATATGCCGTACTCGACAGATTGAGTATATTCCTAGGTGGCCTAATGCTAGGTCCCTAGCTAGGTTGATTTCTTCAATAGCATGAGGTCAACGTCCTCTATGCAACTTAAACGATGCTTGAATACCCTTGCCTGCCTGGATATCCTCGAGTACCTTTGCATCAACATCCCTTCCGATCTTGGCCAGTTCCATTACTTTATTCACCATGTCCGGGGGAACACAGACTACACCATCCTCGTCCGCGACGATCAAGTCACCCGGTTTGACCGTGATCGCGGGAAATGCATTTGCACCCCCCGCGACGTCTTGTGGTTGGATGACGAGCGGAACGTTTGTCGCCGATGGACGAACGAAGGGCGATTGGCCAAGCGTCGAGTGACCGCGTGCAAACACTGGAAATCCTGAAGCACGATGCTCGGCGAGATCTCTGCAGCGGCCAGATATAACGACGCCGACGGATCCTCTGGCCTGTGCACCTGCCGTCATAAGACCTCCCCAGACAGCATTCTTTGTGTCTGTTATGGATGTGTCAAATATATTGATACCGAAGAAAGGAAGGAGACTGAACATGGAGGAGCGTCGATGACGATGACAGATTTGGAGGGTGCCGTATCCACAAAGTGAGCAGACAGCTTTGGGGCTATCTGGTCCGAAGCTGGGACCATCCGGACCGTGTAAGCAGGACCAGATATGCGAATGTTGGGATCAGGCGGGGCGGGTGATTGAAGGGTTATGTCGGGTATAAACCCGCCGTGGGGCAATCCAAGTTTAATGAGGGCGTCGGAGATCTCGCAGGTAGAGAACGCGTCCAAGTCGGTTGACATCATGGGTGGGAAGTACTAGCTACTGAGCTTGGGACATCGCCACGAATGGGCATGACACCCTCTCCCACCGACCTCCGCGACATGTCCGACCATGTCCAACTCTCTTCCTCATCGTCCTCGAGATCTCTTCGCAAGCTTGCCAAGAGGGCCTCAAGATCCATCATGAAGTCTCACAAAGTTTCCCTGCCCAACTATGACCTTCCCATCCGTTTACGACCGGTTCGCCTCCCTCCCTCCTCCGTTCGGACATGCCGTGTTCACTCTCCTTTGTAGTGGTTCCTCTTCTTCACATTCCTCATCATGCTCGTCCTTGCTTTCCTCGGACTAACCAACTTATCCCACTCCCTACCGCTAAACGAGAAGTTTCTCCACCTCACTTGCTTCTGCATCGCTACCGGCGTCTTTTACTTCATTTTTGACGTTGAGGAGTAGGCAGTTTACATCCTCTCTCCAATTACTCACCCCTCAACGTTTCGCGCTCCAGGGATGCCAGACGCATCTGGTTTTGGCGGCACGCAAGCTTGATATTCACTGCAGTCATATGCTTCTTTTTTGGTGGATTCGTCAGCGAAATAGTACAGTCGATGTTACCTGTACGTCCTTTTGATCTTTTTTTTTTCCCATAAAATTCGCTTAGATGGCGATAGCACAAGCATTTTGATTCTGGTGACGTATTGGTCCGTCCCGCTTCCCGTCAGCCTCGGGGCATGATTCGCTCACAACCTTGTTCTGTCAGGCTAACATCGTTGGTTCAGCTATCGGTCTCTACACCTCATTTCATATCGAGAAATATTATCGTTCCAGGAGAGAGGTGAGAGTTATCCCTTTCGAATTATTTGCCTTTATTCAAATGTGCTCCAGATTGCCCGTCTATATCGGCCTTTGGACACAAATGATCATTTAGATCCAGAAGATTACTCGGATGACGAGACAAGTCCATCTGGTACACAGCTTCTCCCTCTCTTTAACACCCATCCGACTAGTTCTTCTGCAAAGTCTTCGTTACCGTCCAAGGCAAAGACACATAAAACTACTCGCCTTGCGGATGTCTGGGATGAACACGAGGAGCCCTTCGGGATTGGAGACGATGATAGCGAATCTGAGGACGCGCCTACTCCAAAACCTAGTCTTGCAAACAGGTCCTCACATGTTGGCCTCCTGCCGACGATTACCATCACACCATCAGATTCATAGATGAACGGAATATCTATCGCATTATGTATACCGCTGCCTATACGAGAACAGCAAACATCTATTCTTTACCTACTTTCTTTACATGGTACGAACTCAGCCCCTTCCACGATGGAGGAAACCGAGCGCACGCACGGAGCTCCATATCCAGCTGAGAGAGCTCTCCATGCAGCTGGTGGATCTCATGGCGACGTTTGTCAATGAGATCCTGGATACCCTTGCACGCCGTTGAGGCTACATTGGCCACCCTATCATCCACCATACGCTGCAGAGTGTTCTATGAAATGCACAGGCAGTTATCACCATTTGTCCATGAAGACCACGACTGTTGTGGGACCATACCTGAAGATCCCGTGTGAGGCCTTCTCCGACTCTTTCTGAATCTTGTGCCCATCTTCGTTTTGCCCGTTCCCACTTCCCCACTGCCCACCGGATGCTAGTCGCCACGAGCAGAGCACCCGAACCTATGGCCGTCCCCATCTCTGTCCCTGCCCCCAGGCCAACGATATGTTCGCCGAACGATAACCACCATCCTAGACCCGCACCACTTAGTATACCACCGAACACGCCAACGACGGCACTCTGTGCTTCTCTATGCAGCTTTGTGGTAGTGTACCGGATCAACTGGCTTCGGCGATCATGTATGGGCTGCGTTAGACTATCTGGTGCGATGACGTGGTTCGGTGAGTGTGTCAGCTGTTCAAGTTGGTTTTCGAGGACAACTGAACGAAGAGAGGTCGAGGAGACAGTAGAAAGAAGGTTAGACACAAAAACAGACAATTCTTTTTGGGAAAATTGCAGGCATCCGGTTTGAAAAATGAGCTGGTCTTGACAATGAGCTTGAGATCCATCTATATTAGCCTAGCTAGACACTCCTCACCTGACTTTCAAGCTCTTTACACCACCGTTCCTCGACCGCAGAAGAAATAAGTGGCCCTATCTCATCCACTCGCCAGACCATCTTCCAAAATACGAGGGAAGAAAACAGCGTGCTCATTTCCTTCCTACTCAGAGACAGCGCCTGTTCAATCTTGTCACCACCTCCTGGCTTGCCGAGCATGGCTTGTTTTGAAATTTCCCGGATCTCATGTACCCTGGACAACAAGTCATTGACCCGGGTGGCCATACGATCAACGTCCTTCGTACTAGCTTCTACGGATCGATAGCCTGCAGAAAGCGAGCTGTGAACTTGTGAGAGCGCTGTCTGTTTCCGAAGATCCAGTAAAGAAATCTCTGATGGGTCCTTCGGGCGGAGAATCTCATTGATTGCCGTAGCGATGGTCGATATTTGGGAACCAAGGGTATCTCTTTGGTACTTGTCAATCGTAGATGGAGATGATGGGTTGGCTTGCAAGGTTGTAACCGCGTCAAGCGCTTGTCTGGGATCGACGTATAGGATATGTCCTGGTTGACACCCCCTTTTAGACAACATTTGGGAAACGAGCTGACGGCGATGAGGGTCTGAAACTGCGCCTGATGTAAGAACAAGAATGGTGTTTGGCCTACTGAGCAGGTACTTGGCCCGGATGGCCAGCTCGGACAGAGGCGTGACAACGGGGTCGCAGAGTAACAAGAGGATGTCACTGTTCAAAAGGAGGCTATCTGTTTCGTCGCTGATGCTGGACAAGGCTGATAGGTCGGGAAGTTCGGTAAGTCGAATGGGATATGGGAATCGTTGAAGCCATTCCGATGGGCTAGAGAGCTCTCCAAAAAACGCAGCGGATTTGCCGTACCTGAGTCTCCTTTCGCATAGACTGACTAGTAAAAAGACAAGGGGTGCTTACTCGATATTGACGCAGCTGGGGGCATCTTTCCACCTGTTGCGTAAAATTTCACTGTAGGTTGGATCGGAAGTGAATGGGTCTTCCAAGAGCGCGGTGACGAGCTGGTGCGAGCAAGCCCACTTGTCGAGACCGCAAACTGAAATAGAACCAAAGCAATAAGAGTTCAGGACGAATGGGTGATGATACATTCAAAAGAACCACTTACCAGCAATGGTAGCCTTCAAAGACACTGTGTCTGAGCCCAAATCGCTGACGGATCTCTCAAGTATGTTGCTCCAGAAAAGAGATGATCCTGGACCGATTGCGCCATCCGCGGTGGAGAGTATTCGTGGTAGTAGGGATACGGTTTTTTGTAGCAATACGGATACGGGTTTGGATAGGTCAGGTTGGTGTAACGCTTGGGATTCGATAAGACCAGCAACATTAACTAGGCATCTCTTATGTCCAGAATTCACTAAAGGACGTCCAGAGAGTATGCGAGCAGTTGCAGTTGAATGACGGACGGCGCGACATGCTTGCATACTTTGCTACAATCACAACACTAATACTGCTACAAGTACACTACCGCCACGTGACATTGACATTCCTACCGCTTCCACTTCGTCTTGCTGCTGCTGCTAGTTGGTTTATGTGATGGTTTCGTTGGGCTGTTCGCATCCGCCTGCGCTTCCGAGATAGCTCCCTTGCTCAGGCAAAAATCAATATGTGCATTGAGACCTTGGTTGTCTGTTTTCAGTTGCTTGCTACAGATGGGGCAGGTATGATGCCCTTGGTCCACAACACCCGATCCCGATGCCTCTGATGGTTGCAAGATATCTCTGGAGATTCCTGAGCGCGGCTTGGAAGGCGACGTGTTATCAAATCGGTCCATCGTTTGGTCTTCGTGCTCAATGTGGTTCAATTCAAGCTCTTCCTCTTCGTAGTACCCGGGCATCGAATCGTCCTCTTCAGGCCCAAGTTGCCCTTCCAGATCTATCTCTAACTTTGTCCTCTTCCGTGGCGAACTCGAACTTTCCAAGAACTAGTGATAGCCTCAGGGCTGCCCTATTTGATCAATACTGTTCTCAACACTTACGCGCTTAATCCCGCCTGCTGGCTCTAGGGCATGTAGATCCTTGAGCTTAGTTACTCGCAATCCAATCAATCGAATCGTTAGGGGTAGTTCCGCAAGTAAAAGTTCTTTTCCAACCTGTCGTCGTGCATCAGAGTAGCCATGAAAACTGCGGGACTGCTTACTGCAAATAAATCCTCCTTCTGGCTAACCCAGCGGTCGAATGATTTGGCCCTGGTGAAAACTCAAGTAAAACCCGTCAATCCTAGGATATTTCAAGGCATGAAGGAACATCGCCATTACCCTGATAGGTGTCGAGCTTATACTTCAACGTGACAACCTTTCCTGTCCAGCCACCTGAGATCATGTCTCTCGCAAGCTCGTCGGCAACTTCATCAAGCCTCGCAAGTATCATCTGTTTATCGCTCAAGGCACGGAACGTTCTGACATACAACTCAGCATCCCAATAACGAATAGACAACACACCATTACCTTTCTGCGCCTATACTCTTCCGTTCCTCTCGTCTTCCTGCTTGGACTATATTGGAGGTGATGCCAAGGTAAGTTTTAAGCAAGAATCGCAATCCAAACTGTTTGTCCATCAAATACAACGTTGCTCTATGGGTATAAATGTCCCCACAACTCTAGCCGTGGTGAACGATCAAAACCTGTTAAGGCCAGCCGCTAGATACAAATGTACCTTGATACCAATAGCGTCAAGGAGTCTCTCGTTTACTCTTCCCACTCCAGGCACTTTGCGTATGGATAAGTTTTGCATGAATGCTTTGATAGAATCACGTTCGAAAGGAAGGTAAAATTGCCCATTAGGTTTGTTCTGCGAGCACTGAATGAAGGGTTCTGCCAATACTACGAAATCGCACCTTATCCGATGATATCTGTGTATTGTCGAACGGTCACCGATTATCAGAGCGTGATTATCTACTCACCTTTGCTAGCATCTGAATGTATGTTATTTTTGGGACATGTATGAAATGGCAACTTCGAACCTTGTTAGGCGCAATACCAGCGCTCACTGTTAGCCAGGTTTCGCTATGAACAGCAGCCCGCATTTCCTGCACACATGTTTCTGGGTCAATCTGATGGTCTGTGCAGTACTGCGTTATGCTTTGTACACGCGTTAAGTCCATCTATTGCCAGTGTCACCCCACTTACTTCAGGTACCCCTCGTCACAACCGGCAGCAAACATATTGGGGTCGTATCTTCGAAAAATCGTCATACACCGTGCCGACATTTCAGAATAGTGTTGGAAATTGAGCTTGACGACAATGAGATCAGGACAGAGTTTCCTCGCAACGAATTCTATGCCAGCTTGTTAGGGAAAGCGGAATCAGTATAAGCCACCACGCATACTCACCCGCCATCCCTGAACGAACGCCATACTTGCGCGCTTCATAGGAAGCAGTGGAGAGAACACCAGAACCAACCTAGCCGCAAGGTCGACTGACATCACGTAGATATATTGGTTTATGATTTCAAGCACGCACGCCAAACGGCTTTCCTTCAAGGGAAGGGTCGTGGAGGAGTTCTACGCTGGCGTAAAATGCGTCCATATCGACGTGCACAATAATCTGACTGAGGTCACGTTCATCTTCAAGCTCTTCGATCTGCAAAAACAAGAACTTTATTAAACTACGTATCCGTTTTCCGTTTTCCGTTTTCCTTACAATGCGGTCGACTTGTCTCTCTATCGAGCCTGAATGCGTGTTTAGGTGGGCTGATGGCGAAAGGCTCAAGAAACGTTGCGCACAGATATTTGCTCCAGACAGAGCCCCTTCACGCTGCTCGAGCAGCTTGGTAATCTTTTCAGACAGCTCTTTGTCCTTTCTCTTCTCGTTCTGATATTGACGGAATAGAAAGTAGGTCACTCGCGTCGCCGAAAGCAAGCCAGCGCGCTGATGCTTGCCTCGTAGAATTTGGAGCCTTTCGACACTTCGGCGATGATGCGGTTTATCTCATTTTGGTCCTGGATCAACCTGTACGTTGTTACGGTGTCGGTCAATCGAATGGCTTCAGGACGGACCCAGCCTTGGTAGACGATGGACCAGCAAGGCGTTTGAGGAGACTGGCGGACTCTTGAGACGGTGATCCTGGAGGTGATTGATGAACTCTGGACTTCATATAAACAACAATCTCACGAGATAACCGAGTGAACGAGTTCAAAAGACACTGTCACGATGGGTAGTAGTGGCTGTGTAACTCGTGTTACTATGTTAGGGAATTCTTGATAGTTTAAATCACGCAAACATGTGTCGAGAATCAAGCTGGTGCATAAAGTCCCTCTCTATTATCATACCTGAGTTGCCTCTGAAAATTTAACAACGGCCAGGGCGGTATCCCACTCTTGTTCATCGTACCCTTCTTGAGGGAGTCCAACAGATTGGGGATCACAATGCGAGGGTTGAATGGAAGTCGAACTCTGTTCCAAAATACCCAAAGAGGTATACGAAGTCGATACGAACAATTTCAAGAATCCAGAGTCGAGTTGTGGAAGGGACAAAGAACTTAGTTCGATATCGAGACTTCCGTGCTTCGGGAGAGTCGGAGTAGGGGAAGATGGTCGCGGATGATATAGAAGATGGATGTCAACCCCATTGGAGTCCATATATGCGAGATATGGCCAAAGATCTCTGTCAGAGTGATTTTGAAGTACAACCACGTATGAATCACTCCACGTGCCGGTCCGCACGAGGTCCGCCTTCCCATCAGCCAAAAGATTTTGCCCAGTCCGCCTTCGGTTGTGGAGGTCAAGAAGATAAAGCTCCATCCGAAGGTGGTCTCGAAAAGGATTCACCGGGTTCGTACGTTGGAGATGCATATGATAGCGAGCAGCCTCGTCTAGAATAAGCGCTGATCTTTCCTTGTCCTTCTTTTCTATTTTCAACACGGGACGGTGGGGTGGCGCAAGCTGGTTAAGGGTTTGCACCCGAACGGCTCGAGAGTGGACTCCGACAGATATGTCCGCTAACGTTGAGTTTTCTACCTCGACGATGTTTAACCCCTCCTTGACGGGTATGCCATCTAGTCCGTCCGATCTTGGATAGCAAAAAAGATGACGGAAAATGGAAGAAAATGTTTTCTTGACGTAAACTCGAAAGGGAGTCCGCACGTTCCAACGCGTAATGCGTGCCCAAGACCCCCGCTCACCACGCTTATTAAGACTTTTACGTCTGGCAAGAGACCAAGTCGGGTGTACTTCAAACACGCGGAAGTTGTCGAGTGATGGATTCAGTGATCCACAGAGATTGTGGGAGTGGACGGTGAACTCAGTGCCCTCCACGACGCCATGAATCGCACCCATATGCAGGCGCAAACCATCCTTGTCTCCCTCCACTGGGACGAAGTTTAGGTCTGGGACGAAAGGGACGCCGTCGAAGAGAACACGATTTCTGTGTCGACCTAAGCAGACCGGGTGCTGGGCAGTATGGCCTGCTGGACGAAAGCGCTCTGAAATGTCGAAATATCTCAGTTGGTGGAGAGGTATCGCCTTCTTCATCGCCAGGAATTCATGCGTAAACCTGCCTCCTTCTTTCCACTCCATCGCCATCTCACCGGGTCTGCAGGCGGCTAGGAGTATATGTGTAGGACAGTCGTCCTGATAAAATCCATGCTCTCCGTTGAACCTCTTCCCAATAGCACCCCTCCACAAGCCGTTAAACAGGTCTTCCTTGTGGGCCTTTTCGGTGGGAGTGCACCGAACGCCACGTCGATCGTGCGCGTTCCTAGTCAGTTGCGAGGACGGAAACGAACAATCTAGGATCAGTGTGATATTGTCTCCCTTTACGGCACAGAGCTCGCCGAGCATGGAACACAGGGAGCGATCGGAGATGCCAGCAACCCGACCCTCGGGGCCCTTCGTGTCGTGGTCGTAGGGGCAAATGATCTGTACATGACGTGGCCTGCCCTCGCACCAATCTCGAGGCGCGGGCATGCTGCTCCCGTGACCGGCGAAATAGATGAGTACGGCATCTCCCCGGGAAATCATAGGGTTGTTGACGAGGTGTGTCATGAAGACGTCTTCAATGCGACGTTTGGTAGCTTCCTTGTTGACAAGAAGGGCAATATTGGTGGTGGGTACTCGAAGGTCGTTCACCAGCAATTGCTTCATGCGTCGTGCGTCGTCAGCACAGGCTTCGAGATTCCAGATACGGCCGGACTTGTAGTTGTCAATTCCAATGAGAAGCGCGAAGAGGCGAGAAGCCATGTATACATGGGTCTGTGGCGAACAGTAGGATATTGATGGCACAGGGATGATTAATGAGCTGAACGGCTGGAAGTTGGAGTTTCTTATACGATCCAAGGGAGTAAAAAAAAAGTTACACGCATCGCAAATGCCAATTGTGACGGTCATTGAGCCCGAGCAGACGGAAATACAGACGGAGTCACGGACGGAAGACGTGGATTGCCATGAATCGAAGGGAGGATCTGCTGACGAGTATGGTGCATATTTTCCGTAAAATAGCTCATCGAAGTGTGCGTTTTTTTTACACGAGTTATCCATGAAAGAAATCCACGGATGGTATACACGAGATTGACCAACCTTGACCCGGACGTGATGGTGGGGTTGGACAGGGGGTAACTTACCGCGATAGGTGGCTTACGTGCTCACAGCAACGCCTCCCGTTGCCAGCACTCGCGATGAGCTACGTCTGTCAACAGTGCAAGGAACCCTTGCAGGTATGCGCTCCAGCCTTGTCCATACACCGACATTTGGTACTCAGTATATCTGGGATATCAGCTCGACGCATCCCTTGTAGACCTCTCGCCTTCTCAGTATGACATGCTTGCTGCATCCCTTACACCAGTACCCTCTACACGTGTCAGGTATATGACAGAAGCCGAACAATTGGCCCACCTTCCTTCTCCTCCCGCATCTAAGGCTGCGTGGCAACATGGAAAGCAGGCAGACAGTGCGGGAGCTTCTCCATCACTTCCATCACGTGGGCAAGGAAAGCAGTCCCAACGCAATTACCCAGCTCCCAACGAGTCCTTTGTCCTTCTGCAGGACAGCGTTATACGCAATATACCATCCCCCTTACCCCCTGGCGCTGCCAGACCCACAGCATCTCCTTCGAATAATGTTCTGTCAAAGGGTGCGCCACCATCACTGTCATCATCATCACCACCACCAGGACCTCTGCAGTCTGGACCCGATCAGCCGAATCCAACACCAATATCACATCATTTGCGCTCCACCATGCGTCTCTTCAACTTACTGACGGCTCGCGCTGATATTGATCATCCGCTTTGTGCTGAATGCACGCAGATCCTTCTCTCTTCCCTACAGAGGCAGTTAGACGAAACTAAGAAGGAGCGCGACGGTTATATTGCATTTGAAAAAGAGTTGAAAAGGGAGAAGGAACGTGAGAGTCAGGACATGAGTAAGGATGAGGCAGAAAGGAGGATTGAGAGTCTGAAAGCAGAAGAGCGCATTGCAATTGAGCATCTGAAGCTAGCTGAGCAGGAGAGACAGCAACTTGATGAAGAGCTACGTGCGTTGGAGTTGGAGGAAAGAGATCTAGAGGAGGAGGAGAGCGAGTGAGTGACATTCTTGCGAGCGTACTATGTGTCGTTGATGCATGTGACTTCGCAGGTTCTGGTGCGCACACAATGAGCAGCAGCGGGCCTCCGCGAGCCAGGCTGCTCTCCTTTCGTCCTTGCGGGCTGCATATGCCGCGGATTATGCAACCTATGAGAAATTGGAACGCACGAATGTTTACAACGATGCGTTCTGCATTGGCCATGACGGCGTATTCGGTACGATAAACGGTCTACGGCTGGGACGCGCTCCCGGCGTCCCAGTGAGTGTCATTGTTTCTATATTCTAACACGCTATCCGACGTGGTGCAGGTGGAATGGCCCGAGATCAACGCGGCATGGGGACAAACGCTATTACTACTCCATACAATAGCGCGGAAACTAGATTTTACGTTTTCCAAGTATGGTAAGGGTGCGATTGGTTGGACACGACGCTGACATGCGGTGCAGCTACCGGCTGATCCCCATGGGATCATTTTCACGAATTGAACGAATGACCGGTGATAAGGTGACGTATGAACTATATGGTTCAGGCGATCTTCACTTTGGACGGCTGCTGCATAACCGACGATTTGATTTTGCGATGGTTTCTTTTCTGGAATGCTTAAAACAGTTGATGGACTGGGTCAAGTCGCAGGATCCAAGTGTGGATTTTCCACATCAGTGAGTAGCAGCCAGCAAAGGAGGGCAGGACTGATACATGGGCAGGGTGGTTAAGGACAAGATAGGGGAGGCGTCGGTCAAGCTGCAGTTCAGCCAAGAGGAGGCGTGGACACGTGCGTTGAGGCACGTTCTACTGGCTTTGAAGATCATACTCAAGTGGACTACAAATGGAGGCAACGGCTAAGAATGGATGTGACCCTATAAGAGGAAAGGTGTAAAACCACAGATTCGTGGTAAGCTATCATACGTTCGGCCGAAGGCACCGAACAGCAATCAATACAACTCGGATTCTTATACACCAACTATTCGGTACTATGATAGTGTATTGCCAGGCAGAATAGCTAGATTGTTGAAATTAGGCGGACTCGGGGTGACTACGGGACGGTATTGATCAGCCTGAAACACAGCCAGAGCTCTCTTACAAATCAATGGGTGTTCCGTCCGCATACTTACATGAGTAAGAACGTTAGGTACGTAGGCCCCGAAATCAGAGTGCACAAGCGGTAACTTACCATCACCTCCCCTATATAAATTGTGTAACTCCAGGTTGCGCAATCCATCGTTGATTTGACGCCATGGGTCTCTTGTATCTCGGAACTCCCCTCACATGGGATGAGGCGCGCAAGTATGCCCACCATGTCAGGGAACATGGTATCACCCAGTTCCTCCACACCTGGGATAGAGTCAAGGACAGACACGGTGACGAACTTCTGTGGGGTGACGAGGTACTTCACCCTTGCCTAGTTCATTTCCGCTCTCATCCATACGTCGCAGATCGAGTACATGGTCGTCGCTTTTGATGACCGAACTAAGAATGCCAAGCTCTCCCTCCGTCAGACCGAGATTCTCGCCGAGCTCGGAAAAACCGTCGCCAACCTCAAGGGTGATACACCTGATTCGTAAGTCAATTATCTGCTGCTCCCAACCGCCGACTAATCACCGTAGGATGTCCGTTCCTACCTTTCACCCCGAGTATGGGCGATACATGTTAGAGTCAACTCCCGGGTCTCCATATACAGGTTCCATCCAAGATCTACTTTCCGTCGAGTCCAATATGCGCTATAGGCGAGCACTCCGTATCTCTCCTTGCTAACTCTTTCCTTATTTCCATGATAAGACGCCTGCTTGCCAGGCAGCATCTTAACACCAACGAAATACCTATCACAGTCACCTCCTTCCCTCGCCTCGGTGCTCCTGGTATCTTCACCGAACCTTATTTTAGTTCTGACGGTGCCAAATCCAGTCACAGTCTATTTTTGCCGGAAGAGATAACCAATCCACATGCACGTTTCCCGTGAGTAACCACTTTTTACTCATATCCCCACTAACTTCATGGATTTATGATAGCACCCTTACAGCCAACATTCGAAGCAGAAGAGGTTCCAAAGTGGCGATCAACCTTCCTATTTTCATTGATACCAGGACTTCGAGGCCCTTCGTCGACCCAACTATACCATGGCAACGTTCTTTGTACCCAGAAGATCCTGGTAAGCCATTCCGTTGGAAAAGATAACTCAAAATGGCTCACCATACCTACTATTCGTAATATTCACCCTCACTTTACAGAGGCGAAGGACGGTGCTGCTTTGATAGATCATATTTATATGGATGCGATGGGATTTGGCATGGGTTGCTGCTGTCTGCAGCTCACATTTCAGAGTTGCAACGTTGAAGAAGCGAGGCGCATGTACGATGCCCTAATTCCGGTGGGCCCTATCATGGTATGAAGATCTTGGCTGTGCCATAAAATCATTGTTGTATACACTTCCACAGCTCGCCTTGTCGGCCGCCAGCCCTATCTGGCGTGGCTATCTCTCTGACGTCGACTGTCGTTGGAATGTTATTGCTGGTAGTGTAGACGACCGTACCCCGGAGGAACGCGGTTATGTCGTGAGTCGACCAGTCTTTCTCGCATTTATTTTGCAGCTGATTTCACTCCTATTTAGCCAATGAGAAATGACAAACACGTGATTCCAAAGTCGCGGTACGACAGCGTCGACCTGTATCTATCAGCGGACTGGAACAATAAGATCGCGTACAACGACACTGATGTACCCTACGACCAAGAAATCTACATACGCCTCGTTGACCATGGTGTGTACCGGGTTGCAGAGTTTTCATTTATCGAAGCATCATTATAACATTTATTCAAGGCATCGATGAATTGCTTTCTAAGCATATAGCCCACATCTTTATCCGTGATCCCTTGGTTATTTTTTCCGAGACCATTAATCAGGATGACGAAATTAGCAATGATCACTTCGAGGTGAGCAGCTCCGTTCTCTGAGTTATTTTCGGTGATCATAATACCATTGACAAGAACCTTCAATCCACCAATTGGCAAACTCTCCGTTTTAAACCCCCGCCACCCAAATCTCCCATTGGTTGGAGAGTTGAATTTCGTAGCATGGAAGTACAGTTAACCGACTTTGAGAATGCTGCATTCGCTGTTTTCGTTGTGCTCCTGTCCAGAGCCATACTTGCTTTCAATTTGAATTTTTACATTCCCATTTCAAAGGTATGTCTCGAACATCTTGTGCCAGTTCTGTATGTTAACTATTTTCAAGGTCGACGAAAATATGCTCAGGGCCCAAAAACGAGATGCCGTTCGCACAGGCAAGTTCTTCTTCCGCAAAAATGTACTGCCACCAGGTTATGTGTCGCCCACTATGAGCACTCCCTCATCTGAATGTGGCTCCCCTGTCGAGTGGCACAATAATGTACCTCAGAAAGAGAGAAAACTGCGAAATTGTTTCCCTCCACCCCATCCGCCACCTACGGTTTCAGACTCTCCCGTTGAAAACGAGTACGAGGAAATGTCGATGAACGAGATTTTCAATGGGAAGGTTAGTGTTGAATGTATTTGCACTGTGTTATGGATTTCCTCAGCTATCATAGAATTCAACCTTTCCAGGGCTAGTCGGGCTTGTGGAGGCATACCTGGAAACGCTCGACACGGATCCATCTGAGAAGAAACAAATTAATAAATACATTGACTTAGTCCGCCGTCGTGCAAATGGTTTGTTTTCTCGTGTTTGATGGTTTCCGTTCCTCCGTACTGAATTGCATTAGGCACGCTGCTAACAACGGCGAGTTGGATGCGAGAGTTTGTTCGATCACACCCCTCATACAAGTTCGATTCGGTGGTTGACCAGGAGATTAATTACGACCTCATGGTTGCAGTTGACGAAATGTATGTGTTCTCTCACAAGGGATCGTGAGAAATTTTGACAGGTCATCTATAGTGAGAGGGGCATCTTGCGTGCCCCACACCTTTTGCCTGAAGACTACGGTAACTCGCAAAGTAACGGGTTGAATGGATTGAAATGAAGGCGGAGGTTGAGCGCACCATCATAGAGATAGAAATTGATAAGTTATGTACTTTACACGGTCACGTGATGAATTTCAGCCGGCTTTGTCCGAAGTAACGAAGGTCTTGAAAGTTGCATATCGTTGCTTGTATTCCATACCAGATGTCTGCGTTGCGTTTGCTTTCGTCCACCGCCAGACGCGTGTCGTCCGTACCCAGTTTGCAGAGACGTGGCTACGCTGAGGTTGCGGATAAAATCAGGCTTTCACTTGTCCTTCCTCATGAGGTCCGTCACCACTTGCTTGCATTTGGATTTCTGACAATTACGGCCAGGCCGTCTTTACTTCTGCGGATGTCGTTCAAGTAAACGTCTCAGCCGCATCGGGGGACATGGGTATTCTTGCAAACCACGTTCCATCCATCGAACCCCTCCGTCCCGGTGTTTTGGAGGTAATCGAGTCGGGAAATGTGTCAAAAAAGTGGTTCGGTGAGTGGTATGTCAATCTGGATAATGTCATGTTGTTCCTAAATCGTGTAGTCTCTGGTGGCTTTGCAAACGTTCACCCAGGTAACAAGTTGACAATTAACGTGGTCGAGGGTGCCCCACTTGAGTCTTTCTCACCCGAGGTCTGGAATCATTCTGGCGTTGTTTGACTTGACTAATGTCTCCATTCAAGGCTGTTCGTACTAACCTGCAGGAAGCGTTGAGGGTTGCTGCTGGCAATGGGTCTGAAGAGGACAAGCTGAAAGCCCGGATAGAGGCAGATGTTTACGAAGCGCTCCAGCACGCTCTGAATTCGAAATAACTGTAGTTACGCTTGTCGTCACATTTCATAGACTTCGCATTACCACCAACCGACTTTGTTCGACGTCTTGTAGGGTTGACCGAGAGCGTACCCTTTTTGAATGCCTAGGTGTAGAAAGGCTAATAATATCACGTGCTCCTTGCTTTCACGGCGCGACGCGGTCCGCGGAAGCAAAAGGTAAAGCGTGTCCTGACTTGCTCTGATCATGAACCTACCCAAGGGTGTCGACGATCCGTCTCTCTTGCAACATGAGCCCCTCTGCTCGTATATATCTGCTTATAAGTCGTTGAGCGGGTCGCGCTCAAAAGCTCAGGGCTTGATCTCCGAGTTTGTTGCTGCAATGCAACGAGAAGAGAATGGCCAGGTGTGTACGTGCGCATATTGTTGCAGCGTCAAGGTTGAAGGTCCTCCTTAGGCGGTGGCGGCAGTTAGAAGATGGTCATGTTTTCTATTTGAAGATGCTCTCTCAGTGCCCGAGGACTGTTCGCTTGAACCCATGGACGGAGGGAAAGAGCTCTACACATTCTTCTTCGACTACCAACTTAGGTTGTCCGAAGGGCTGCGAGATGGGAGCATCGATGATGTCCGCAAGTTCCAGAACTCTGTCGTCCGGAAAGGTATCGCCGCTCTCAAGCTTATACTTGCAAAGCATAATACTCAACGCTCAAGTCGAGGAAGAGGCCGCAAAGGCGGAAGCAGACGTCGAAGCGACCGACCCTCGTCCCGTCTGTGTGAAACACCTGGCCCATCAAATCTTCGTCCTTCAGCTCAGACTGGAGTCCATCTGGCTGATAGAGGTTTGGCTCTCCTCCGGATGGGGGAACACTCATGTTCATATCTCATTTTTGACAGGAAACACTGAGATAGGCCCGAGGTCGGGAATACAACATGAGCTGTCCAGTGATACGCACCCCGCTCCTGGAATACCACTGTCCGTTTTGTCTGAGGACCCAAAACCAAGTAGACACTCAATATCCAAGAGGCAGAAGAAACGTAAGGCTAGCTCTCAGAAACCTCCGATTATCACACCATCAGATGCATCCGACGATGATAAGGGACCCTCCAAGATCCAAGTAGCTCTTTCTGCCGACTCGGTTTCCCATCGTTCGAAGCGAGCTACAGCTAGTCCCCGTAGCCAACCGCAACATGAGGCCAAGGATCAGGCAGACATGAAAATGTCTATCCATAAGCTCAAGATAAATGTGCAGTACCACGAACCGACTCCTGGCTCTCAGCCTCTGTCACCTCTTACAAGCCTGGAGTCTGACGTTGCTCTCTCCCCTTCCAGTGTTAAGGGCAAAAATGATGCCGAATGGCCCCTCTGTGAGCAGAAGAAAGAGGAAGGAGGGACTTCAAATGTCTCCACTATTCCACTCCGAGCAAGTCGCAAACCCAGGAAGACACGGAAGATCAAATCAGCTACAGATCGGGCAGATGCACTTAAGGGATTGCGTCGGGCATCAATGCCAACTCTGGATGGCAAGCAAGGAAAGGGATCTGCGCGCAAACGCGACATACGAACGAAAGGCCCTAAAGGGATCACGGTCGTTCCTACGTTGAACCATGAAGATTTCGCAGAAGCACATTTACGAAGGAAGCGCAACCGACCTGAAATAGCTGCCGACACCACTCATGAAGAAACGTTTGATGACTCTCGTGAACCCCTTGGCCCAGACCCGAGGCCGTTCCGACCTCTTCCCCGAAAAGTACATAGCGGGCGTTTGGTGCCATCTACAGATGACGATACAATCACCCAAGGAGTTCCCCCATCTCTGGAAGATGCACAGCAACTTATGCAAAGTGTAGTGAACAACGAAGCTGGGTCGGATCTAGAAGACTGGACTAAGGATCAAGACGAGGAACACGACATTGATCTGAGCTACCTCAGTGAGCACGATGAAGACGAAGCGAACGAGGTGACAACGGTAACTTGTGCATCCTCTATAATCATACCTAAGCCTCCCGTCCCAGCTACCCCACGCATATGGGCCCTGGTGAGTTGTTTTTTTCTGCAAGTTAATATACGGTAACTGACCCGTTAAGCGTTGGCAAGTCTCGTCAAGAGGTTTGCGAGTCATTGGAGTATTTTCGCTGCTATCATGGCGGCGTGTACTCAAAGGACGATATTGTCAGGGGTTACCTCCTTGGAGCATATGCTGCGAGGTGTGTAATTTCTTCGTCGTTACTTTCGATATCTGAGCTACTGCAGCCGCGACATATTCCATCACGACGGAAAGTTGATCATTTCACATGGGTCCGCTTGGTCTGTGTACTGTGCTTGGACATTACTCATTTTCGAACAGGGGCGGCAAATCCCAGTCTATTATCGACGTTCGCAGAGGACCCAAGCGCTACCAGACGGATCAGGATCAGGAAGCCTCGGATAAGTCAGTTCGTGCTCTGCTGAAGACATGCAAAGATCGACGACCTATCGTGCTTCTTGCTGATGACAAATACGCGCTCTTTCCTTATGACCTCACCTCGACCAGTTATTCCTACGTAGTACTTGGTTTATACTGGATATCTCATGCTTGGGGTCAGTCTTCAATAAGTTGCCAGTCGATTCGGTCTAACCAATTGCCAGCGGAGCGCCAACCCGCCCGTGATGGACCAGGATACATTGTCCGGTGGAAATTTGCGTTTCAGTGGTGCGAAGGTCAGGATAACCCCTGGTGGGTTCCGCAAGAAGAGAAGGATATAACGCCGCCCGACCGGCGAAAGCCTATTTCAAGTCCAGGGACGTGTCTCGCAAGCACTGGTGGAGAGCCAAGTACTCAATGCAAAGGCTGTCAGGGAC
Source organism: Austroboletus festivus (assembly GCA_038088875.1). Taxonomy (NCBI): domain Eukaryota; kingdom Fungi; phylum Basidiomycota; class Agaricomycetes; order Boletales; family Boletaceae; genus Austroboletus; species Austroboletus festivus. Next base: position 10,636 of record JBBPJU010000036.1, on the reverse strand, counting down.
CGAGTCCGTTTATTTACCAACAAGGCTGGATGTGCCTGAATCCTCACTGCAGTCTGTTCTGGAGTGTCAACGGCGAAGAGCCAAATCAATTGGATTACCGTGACGAGTTTTTGGCTTTATTACCCCAGAAGTTCGAAAGGCTACCGAATATAATACCGGCCAATGTAGTTGAGGCAGAACGTGGAGTCACAACCTCGTATGCCTTCAGTAAGGGTTGGCATTGCACGAAATGTGGCCGCCTCTCCTGCAGGTGAGTTTGATAGTAAACGCTGCATTTTTAAATTTGATGAATAGACAGGTTTAAATGGGAACATTGGGAATGTGCTAGCTGCCATGTAAGTAGTCGTAAACCATACACGAACCGCTGACATAGACTGGCTGGCTAGTTTAAGCAAGAAGTCGCGGGCAGGATACGCTTTCCAAAGGAGTTCTGGAACCAGCGCCCTTCAAAGGGATTTTTGCATTCACAAGTTGGGAGGGACTCAGGTAGTGTACCATTCCCTGGCTTGCATCTCTTGGTCGCATGCAGTTTTACAGGTATCTCCGCCTGCCGTGCTCAGCTAATTAATCTCGGACCGGATAAAGGGGTTACCAACTACCTCACTTTTATTCTGCCCCACAACAGGTTAGCATCGTTGTCTTGCGAGTCTGACGGATAACAAATCCATCTGGTCAGGGGAATGATCCACCTTATTCTAGGTACACCGTTGACAAATGGAGATGCCGATGATATCTTCCAACTGTATCAGCGGCAAGCTTCTACCAGCGAGCTGAAGCTCCGTCGATATCCACTGCACAACGTAAGCACTTCCGATACATTTTTAAAGCCGTTATATAATGTTTACCGCTGGTATAGCACCGAGGTATTCCCATTTACTAGCTGTCGGTCTCGACAGGCACTTACTTCAGTCGGTGTCGTCCAGCTCGTGGCCTGCTACTCACCAACTACTTTTCTCAAAACTGTAAGTATTGCCCCTTATGCGGATGTGATCTGTTGGTGATACTATGGTCGCGTCAGCTGGTGAACCATACCGAGTAAGTCCAGCTGAACTAGGGTCGGCCACGTTGCTAATTCACTCCAGTATGTTGGCGGGTCGGGCAATACAGTCCCTTTCGATGAGGCGCCTGATTGCGTCCAGCGAGCCTTGGCGCTGATCAAGGATAGGTCAAATCTTACGCTAGGCACTAATATACCATTCAATGAAATTCTCAGTGTCGCGTACATGGAACGACAGAAAATGTCTGTGAGTATATTATTTTTCCTGGCTTGGCTTCAGCAATTGCTGAACCATGACTAGTTTCATAGTGACAGCGAAAAGGGATTGGGACCGATAGTCGCGTCCCTTTCGCTAGGGTCCTTAGCGCTGATGCATTTTCGGCCCCACTTGAGCGCCGGAGATCCAAGGAATAAGAGCCCTTACGCATTGACCCTGATCCTTCGCCATGTGAGTGCCAAACAAGTCATGCTTGACATCTATTGATCAATTATATGCAGGGAGATGTCTTGATTATGGAGGGTGAAGGGGTGCAGAAGTATTATGAGTGAGAAACTTGAAACTTTCATGTAGGAATTGGACCGATTGTTGATCTACCGACAGGCATACTGTCATTCCGATGAATTTTCGTATTGCTGCGACTGCACGTTGCATTGGGACCTAGTTCATTGTATTATAGGCCTTGATTGTAACACAGCCGCAGCACGTGTTTTAGGACTCACTAAAACTAATTATCATCTACATCTTGAATCTTTCCTACTCGCAGGCGGAAATGAGAAACAACAAATCTGAACCTGAATCTCAAACAGATCTCGTTCCGCGCCTGCTTCGATCGCTAAGCAAGACGCAGCCAATCGAGCAGACTGTCGCCAACGCAGTCGCAGAGCGGAGCAGTGTTACAGGGTTAGCAGGCACTGGCAGGTGGATATTTAAACAGAAAGCCACAGCAGTCGAGCAACACTCCACCAAACTAGCGTACCGAGGACCAACACAAGTTGGGGTTACAACGGATAATGACTCCGATCCCACTGAGTGGTCACCCCAGACGCTGGATACGAACCAGACACTCGCTGACACTCGTACGAATGATGGTTCAGTGGTGAATAGCCCTGGACAGACCCAAAAATCTATCATCTCAGACACATTTGCGAAGAAAATCCAAGACATGTTCTCCGCAATTCCGTCCTTCACATCCGGTAATCATTCACCGTCTCCTCAACCTGCGCTTCCTACTCCACCACAGACCGAGGCGGGTGAACTTGAAACACCTTCTTTTGTACCGGAACTACTATCTCCGGTTTTCTTGACGCCGCCGAGCAGCCCATCATGGCAATCTTTCCGGTCCACTTTGGATCGTCTGCGACTGCCGTACATCAAGAAATCCGAGGGAAGTTCCCGAGGACCTTCACGAGACGAAGTCTTGGATTGCATTGACGACAACAACTCCGTCATGATGTATGGCCCATTGGAGCCGGACGAGACCTCGCAAGTCGAGATTGCATGCTCCGAAATCGTATCTGTAAACGGGGATGGAGAAGAGATACGTACCCCCCAGCAATGTTTCAGTCCACTTCCTTCGGAGTGCCCCGACGAAGCAATGATGGGTCGCGGGGTACGCAGTCCCCCACCATATTTCATTTCGCTGCCTATGGAATCCATTGATCAAGTACTGATGGGCGGCGGTGAGGGCGGCGGTGAGCCATCTGGAAAGGAGAGTGAAGCAGAGTTTGCCTCGGAGATCACTGGTGTGGTGGAAGCGTCTTCTCCCGCCGCAGAACAGCCACCCGTGAAAGCGTATCGCGTGTGGTTGCCTTCACTCACGAAAATTTCTGTCCAAACGATGTGGTGGGGATTCCGGATGTAAGCACCACAATGTGTACGCAACGCAACTGACACGATCCATGTCTATATACCAGTTATCTCCCTCCTCCCGTTCTAGATGTTCTCAATAACAGACAACTTGAAGCAGCAAAGCGCGCCGCATTAATTACGACTGCTCTTCAATGGTTGATGGACCATCTCCCTGTTGCGTTACTCCCACCGCAGATGCATCCTGGTGTAGCCATTCTGCGCCACCTGGTCCCTTATGTAGGTTATATGGGTGGATTTATTGCGTGGGGCTGGTCCGCAATCAGAAGTTTTGATAAAGGTACCTGCCGTTTGTTTTGGCACGTGTCGAGTTGTCACCCATCGGTTCGTAGGTCATGGCGTTGTTCTAGCTGCTACGTGGTTGCTTCCGTTCATATTGATACCCGGAACATGGGAAGCAGACGAGGTTCCGGAAACCAACACGGACACACGATCGACTCCCGTTTCTCCATGAGCTCGACCACTAGTGTGTACTTTGACATATACAAGTCGCAGTGATGGTTGTATTATCATCTGAGCAAGTTGTATTGTCTAGATTGTATGATGCCATTTCGAAATATATCAAATCTGACCTACTTGTGATGCGTTTGCCTTGTAAGTAAGTAATCGGTAATAATGACGTCAGGGCTCGCGCAAGGTATAGATAGCGGAGTCCAGTTTCGTACCCCTACACACCTTCCTTGTTCTACATGATGACTATCTCTGCTGAAGAACGCGCCCAACTTGATCCTTACTCTCGTATCGCGTACAACGACGAAATCCCACTCCTCCAGAGGATCACAGGTTGCGACATTTTTTGCACGTGCACACTTGTTGCTTAACCCCTTTTTTCCCCAGATTTGCATGAAGTGGTTAAAGTTGCCAAAACAGGGATGCTGATCACTCGCGATTCCAATGGAAACCTTCACTCTCGTGCCATGGAGCCCGCGAATGGTCTGTTGATATTTATCCCTTCGTCCCAACTTAACATCCCTTTGTAGTACCCGGCGACCCTCAGTTGAATCTCATTTTCCTGGCCAACAACGCATCGTTGAAATTTGAAGAGATCGAGAACGACTCTCACGTCAATGTCTCGTTCTTCGACCCTTCATCGACCGATTGGGCGTCTTATTCCGGAAGAGCTCGGGTGACTCAAGACAAGGAGCTCGTTCATAAACATTGGTCTGGATTGTGAGCTTTCGCGGACGCTCGACGTTATTCTTTCCTGGAACTAATTATTGTCGATCAGTGTAACCGGGTACATTGGCGATCTCGGAGACGGAGTGCATAAAGGCGACAAGGGAGATCCTCGATTGGCGGTCATAGAAGTTATCCCTGACGAAATCAAGTATTGGATTTCCAAGCAGTCACGATTCTCTCGTACTGTTCAAGTTGCGGTCAGTGCCACCATGGGCAAAGCCACGTCTCCAGGGGAATTGCGAACCATTTGCAAGGAAGAGGCAAGTGTCACGGGTCTGCTATGGAATCCCTTGTGATGTTGAATAACCATGTCCAGATCCAGTTGGTACAGAAGTCTAGGAAAGATTAACTGAAGAGACATATGTAATTAGTGGGACATCAAGCTCAAGAATAACACTGGCTCCGGAGGTGTGTGCAAGAACAACATGTATAGCAAGCAGTTTTCGTCATGTATGCCCACTTCCTCTTCGGTCCATGTGTGTTTTGGAAAGCCGGTTCGACGACATGGCATCCTCGTTCAGGTGCATTGCTTCTGCGTACCTGGTCGACGAAGTTGTGTAAGTTTTAGTATCCATAGTGCGGCTTGAGAGAGGACGAACAGAAGTTTGTATCGAACAAGTTCTTCTTCCAATTCTTCGTTGCGAAGTCGAGCCATGACAAGCTGATTCTGAACAAGGTAAGACGGGAAGTTGGGAAATTGAAAATAAGTAAATAAAGAAAAACATACCAACACTTCAACGTGTTCAGCATTCAATTGAGCAAGGTTCGCATCCAACTCCTTACTGGAAAAGACGGTAAAACAAATGCTTGGTATGGTGACATCGACTCTTACACTTTTGCAGCAAGCGCCCTGTTATTATTCCGGAGCGTATCCATCTCGATGGCATGCGCCTCTCGCGCCTTTATCAAATCGGCGTATTCATGTGCATATGCGTCCAGCATGAATGGTGTTATTCTCAAGGAAACGGCATTTCGGACGAATTCATCGACGTTATATTTCGCTAGCGGATCACTCTGCTCTTCACCTCCTGAAGATTCGATCTATCATCTATTTTTTGAACATCTATTCCCGATTAAAATCGGAGTCAAGCCTACTCACCTTGTATCGTTCAAATACGCTTGTCTTGAAAAATGACAAGATTTCATCGAATTTGAGTGAGAGCAATATATCTTCATTTTTCTGCAATAGTACGATGCTAAATGCAAATATGGCCTCGATTCCATTCGCAAGGCAATTATCGTATATCCGGAATACGATATCTAGCGGGAATCTGGGTCTTGTCAGCTGGAAGGCAAGAGATATATATTAGGTTACTCGCCTGTAACTAAACAAAGTAAGGAACCATTGTGAACAGAACATGCTTGACTTAATGCCTTGCCGCAGGAAATGTAGGTGTAATACGGGTAATAATTCCTCGATCAATCTATCAAACTGGACGAATTTCAGAACAGTGGGTATTTCGAGTATGTCCCAAAGATACCTGAAACTGGGAAATTTTAACTAAGTACGATATGAAAGGAAATAGAGCTTACGAGCCGCATTTGCAGCTTGGGCATTTCAGGAAGAAAATGCCCCCGGAGATCATACGTATGCATCAGGCGAACCAAGAGGCAAAACGCCTGTTCGTCTGGCATCTATCCGCAAGTCAGTCAGAATAGTGTGAGAGTAAGATATGGAGAGGGCTCACGTTTAACAAGAGAACTGCAACGATAAACGATAAGCCCTGGCAGTAACCTACTTGAGGATCATATCTAGACACAAAATTGAAGGTATGCGTCGCATTGGTCAAGGATTAGGTAAAATGAATAGACTTGCAGAGAATAAGCCTTGAGTACGTTGAATAAGTTTTCCTGCCCAATGCTTTGACCATCTATGAAGAACTCATGATGCGGGAACGTTCTAATAGCCGTGGTTCAGAATGGTATACCTCTATTCCGAGTAAATGAATCTGACCTCCCGAGGTCTCTGGTGATTGCCTTTTCGTGCTGACTGGCCTCTTTCAGGAGGGTTAAGTAGGTATCTTCGAGCTCGGTATCCTTGGAAGCTGCCCTGTTGTAAACGATTAAGGAAGGGAACATGAGCAACTAGTGCAATCGTACATTAACTGCCACATCATTCCACGCAAGGTATCGGGTACACCTTTTTCGATCGCTTTGGCGAGTTTTTCAGGATTGGCGGCGGCATACGCCTGATAATCTGTAGGACGCGCGTCAGTACTCGACTCGACGATAGACAAAACTGTATACCGGATATGACAGCGCCCCAGAAGTCTTCGTGAAGTGATGTCTCTATTAGCGCAAAGTTTACGAACGAAAGCCTAGACTGACTCCAATCAATGGAATCCCCTTGGTCGTGAGCAACCTCTGCCCGGCGTTGATTATGGAGGCGGAGGAACTCTTCGTGTAGTTTCTGCTGACCATCACCGGCTGTGCGCAACACGTTTTCTTCCTGCGGTTTTTGAATCCCTAACCTTGCGAGGACGTTACCGCTAGGTGCTTCGGCTGAAGTGATACTTGACGCTGATCTCTTGTGTGCAAAATGACGGAGGGACGCCAGCGCCTTTGACGGAGCGGATGAAATCGTTGTCCGTCGGTCTAGTTTGGATGTTGCCTGGGCAGTGTCTGATGAGACACTGGCACGCTCTGAGAGTGGGACGGTTGAAAAGCGCGTATCGTCCTCGAGGACGACCTCGTTGTAGTCCGATTCTGCGGCTGAGTCTGACGGCGACAGAGGGATCGGAGTGGAGCCTGTTGGGGAGAGCAGCGAGTCTAGAGAAGGTGCCAGGTTGAGACTGGTCGTCGCGATGAAGGCAGATTTCTCTGCGCTGTCCGTCATTTGTGTGCGAGCGTGAGCATAAGATCGGCTAAATGTTTATCGTCGTCGTCGTCGTCGTCGTCGTCGAGGAGAACGAACGCGTGGTTATCTACACTCATCTTATCACTCAAATGTCTACACCTCGATACCTCAAAATCACCGCCAAGAACGTGCTCCTGCCGTCTGGTGACCCACAGCCCGCGACGATCACGATCGATCGGACGTCGGGAAAAATCGTGTCTATCGACTTGCACTATCGCGCTAAAGATGCAGTCAAACATCAGGCCGATACCGAGGTGCTCGACGTCGGGGAAAATCACGTCCTTCCCGGGCTTGTGGAGTAAGTAAGTTCCTCGCCGAGGAATATAGCCACAACCTGACCTCCCAAGCGCACATGTACACCTGAATGAGCCCGGTCGGACAGACTGGGAAGGCTTTTGGACTGGGACAAGGGCTGCTGTCTCGGGAGGTATCACGACCGTGGTGGATATGCCCTTGAATTCCATACCGCCTACGACGACAGTAAACAACCTGGATGTTAAGCGCAAGTCCGCACAAGATCAGTGTTGGGCCGACGTTGCGTTTTGGGGAGGTGCCATCCCCGGCAACCAGGTAAAGTACTTCGCGCTCCATCGCGATTCTGCCTTGTCGAGTCTAGGTTAGAAAGATCTCAAACCCCTTATCGCTCGTGGAGTCAAAGGCTTCAAATGCTTTCTGATAGAAAGTGGAGTAGAGGTATTTGGACTGTCTTCGGAAGGCATGGCGTTGGCTCACCCGTGCATAGGAATTCCCTTGTGTTTCGGAACATGATTTGCGAAATCATATGAGGGAAATAGAGGTTAGGCCCTCAGTGTATAGACCTCCGTGCATTGATCTAAGCGAGTAACTCAGTACGAACCGACTGTTCTGCTGTTCCATGCGGAGCTAGAGAAGTCCCTCAATCCTGACCGCCCGCCCCTCTCAAGTGATCCGACACTTTATGAAACCTTCCTGGCATCACGGCCCGAAGACCTGGAAATAGACGCCATCACCTTGATCGCGCGCCTTCAAGAGGAATACCCGTCGCTCCGATGCCATATTGTGCATCTCTCTGCGTCGCCTGCTCTTGATGCTATCCGAGCCGCAAAGGCAAAGGGATTAAAACTGACTGTGGAGACTTGCTTTCACTATTTATGCTTGTCTGCGAACGACATTCCAAATGGACACCCCGAGTTCAAATGTTGTCCTCCAATTCGCAACGAATCCAATCGTGACCAGCTATGGAAAGCATTGTTGGATGGGGATATTGACTGCGTAGTGTCGGATCACAGCCCCTGCGTTATAGAGCTGAAAAAGGTCGACCAAGGGGACGTTATGGGAGCATGGGGAGGAATCAATAGCCTCGGCCTCGGGCTGAGTTTGCTGTGGACCGAGGGCAGAAAGCCCAAGAGGGGAGCGACGCTGAGCCAAATTGTTGGGTGGATGAGCCAGCGGACAGCAGAGCACGCGGGACTCGGTGCAATCAAGGGTTCACTGGCTGTGGGTCATGATGGAGACTTTGTGGTCTGGGATGCTGATGCCGAGTTCAAGGTGAGTGGTTTCAGAAGTTGTCTGTTTGTATCTGACGGCGAAAATCCAGGTGTCGAAAGAAGGGTTTTACTTTAAAAACAAACTCTCCGCGTATGAAGGGATGGTACTCAAAGGGATTGTGCAGCAGACGTTTTTGCGCGGACGTTTGGTGTATGATAGGACTTTGAATGGCTTTGATGGGCTGAACGCGTTCGGGAAGCTGATATGACGAGTACTTATATAAATACTTGATGTACATAACCCACACCACCTTGTCGTCTCCCATCATGCTCGCCAGCCGGACGCTCTCCTCCAAGCAGCTCAGGCTTTCATACCCGATCACCAAGTTGACTATTGTAGCGTGCGTTTCGTCTCCTGGAATCCTTGTGATCTTCACCAACACCTCCCAGAGCACGCGGTGCTCAGTCCTTCCAAGTCGGGCGAAATGCGAGGGCTATAGCGACCTCTTCCGACAATTTGATCGCCTTCGGTCAACGCCATGTTACCGCGGGCATTGGCCGGTTGACGGAAGGTGTCATAAGCAAAGGAGAGGGTTCATATCTCAGTTTCGAGGACGGCCGACGTATCCTCGATTTCAGCTGTGGAATCGGCGTAACTAATCTTGGTAAGTACGCGGTTTTACTTCGTTCCGGATGACTAGACTATCGCATCAAAGGTCATTGTCACCCCAAGATCAGCAAAGCCGCCGCGGACCAGTGTATGAACCTTGTCCATGGCCAAGTAACCTATTTGTCTTACTCTTTCTCCCCATATTTTGACGTTTACGTTCGTTCAGTGCAGCATTGCCTTCCACTTTCCATATCTTCGCTTGATCGAGAAACTTATTCCGGTCATGCCTGATCCATCTCTGGATTCGTTCTACTTCTGGAACTCGGGTTCGGAGGCTATCGAAGCCACGCTAAAGATGGCACGCTCGATCACGGGACGGCAAAACATTATCAGTATGCAAGGTAAGAATACACCCAGTGTAGGCATTCTGTAAAGTTGACACATCGTCCCTGGCTACCGTAGGTGGATACCACGGCCGTACTTTTGGTGCCATGGCTGTCACGAAGAGCAAGACCATATACAGCGAAGGCTTCTTTCCCTTGATGGTAAGTTGCTTTGCCGATCTGCATACTATTTACGTTTTGAATCATCATCTTCAGCCTGGTGTGTTTAGCATACCATTCCCTTACTGGCACCAATTTGGGCTTTCACCCGATACTAGTGAAAAGGAACTTGTCAGGATGTCTCTCTACCAGCTGGAGCTTGTTTTGAAACAACAGTCCGCGCCGAAAGATACCGCTGCTGTCATAATCGAACCAGTATTGGGTGAAGGAGGTTATGTAGCTGCACCAGCAGCTTTCTTGCAAGGCGTCCGAAATATTTGTGACGAGCATGGCATCCTGCTCATAATCGATGAAGTGCAGAGCGGCTTTGGGAGGACGGGTAAACTTTTTAACATCGAATACAGCGGCGTTCGACCAGACATCATCACGATGGCCAAGGTAAGATTATGAAAGTGATGGAAACTTAATATCGCCGACCTGTTGTTAAAGGGGATAGCAAACGGCTTTCCACTGAGTGCTATTGTTAGCCGTAAGGACCTCACCGACCGGCTAAAGCCAGGGTCAATGGTAACGCTTCATTTTGTTGGCATAGTTTTATCGTTCATGCCATTTCACAGGGAGGCACCTATGCTGGTAACCCAGTTGCCTGTGCAGCGGCTGTAGCTGTAGCAGAGGTTTTTGAAGAAGAAAGGATTTTGGGTAATGTCGTCGCGCGGTACCCACATATCCTTTTGCATGCACACATTCCCACTTATTTTTTCCGCCTTAGATCAGGGGAGCTGTTAGCATCGTTGAATAGTCTTCGACATGATCCTGCGGTCAGGTCGACTATTGTCGACGTTCGCGGAGTTGGGTTGATGGTTGGGGTGGAGTTTGCGTCTCCGTCGTATGTAGCGGGAGATCCTGCGCTGAATTTGGCGGCACCCAAGAACCTGGCAGCACGTGTAGCGAAACGGTGCATGGAAAAGGGCTTGTTGATCCTGACGACGTCGATATATGAAGTTGTCAGGTTCATCCCACCGCTGAACGTTTCGCAGCAAGACCTTGAAAAGGGGTGTAAGATATTTGCGAGTGCTGTCAAGGAAGTGATCACGGAGGGGTGAACTTGTAACTTAGTACTCGGAATCGGCATCGGAATTAGTATTGCCCGCACACCC
>JBBPJU010000035.1:0-63602 GCA_038088875.1 Austroboletus festivus | reverse complement strand
CTCCTTCTCCTCCCCAGAACTGATGTTGTCTGTCCAGATTCCCTCCATATGCTGCCGTGGTGATGTTGGCATTTAGCCAAGGCCTGTCCCCTTCCAAAGGAAAAGGGGTTGCCCTCTGCAGGTAGTCTATGTGATGTGTGACACCTCCAGGTGAAGTGGTGGTGCTTAGATATTCCACCATCCAGGGACAAAGTCTCCTAGGGGTTTGTCTCTCCAGGTGGCTTCCTCAGGCTCTCCTCCCCAGAATTGATGCCTCCCTTCAGGGTTTCCTCTATAGGCAGCTGTAGCAATATGGGCATTTAGCCAAGGTCTGTCCCCTTCAGAGGAAAAGGGGGTGGCTATCTGCAGGTAGTTCATATAGTGTATGACATTATTTCTATTCAAGGCAGTGTCTCATATACTGCCTCTTATTCCTACTTACTATATAAGATCATCATTCTGCTGCCATGTACCTTAGTCTAGTTCTGTTACAATCCTCATTTTTTCTGCTATTTTTCTGATCATTTTCATATTAATCTTATCTTATCTTTTGGACTTAGAAACTTTTCACATCTGTGGGAATTAATTCCTATATATATCATATGGGTAAACACATCTATACCTAAGCCTTCCCCTCTTCTCCTTTAGATTTCTTCTCTATAAGGGGATAGGAACACATATTTTCCTCATGTATTTAATCTCCATCTCTTCTATGTTTTAGAAACATTTCTATTTAATCTCCAAATGCTTCTCTTCCATTTCATGGCAGTGCCATGCTTCTTATGATTCCCTATGACTCTAGCTGACTTCCACTATATAGCTTTTATGGTATGACTTTATTTCTCTCTTATTTTATTGGCTGCCACACTTAGCTATGCATATCACCTTCCATATATAATTTAGGACCATATTCTATTGATTCCCTATTTAGAAGTAGTACAAACATGTACATACAGTAAAGTAGTATATAAATGCCCAGGAGTGCTAGACTGGATCCCTAATTTAGTGGTCTTGAAGATTTCCCTCTCTTAAGACCTTCCCTCTAAAGCTAAAGAAGAGTACTACTAAGTCATTATAGTACAGACTATCATCTGGAATCACTAGTGCTTGAGGCATTAGGATTTTGAGGTGTTTCAAGTTCTATCTTGCAATCACCTCTCTAAGTGCTTGCCCTATCCATCAGACTTCCTTGAGTTCTCTTCCTCAAGGCCTTACTTAACAATAGTCTTTATTCTACTTTGAGTGGATGCTATTTGATCTTTATTCATTGAGTGCTCACTAAATGGAACTCTCTCCATCAGACTAACAGAATCTTACTTTGCAAGGTCTATGCTCAAATCTACTCAGTTCAAGTATAATAATTACAGTGGACTCAAATAATTCTATAGGTGTAATAAAGGTGGCTTTTCATTAGTCTTCTGGTATAATTTGGACATTATTATATCCCCATCTCATATCCATCTTGGTGAAAATTTTGGATCCTCTTAGTGATACAAAATGATGGATGTGACTGCCCACTCTGTATTCAGAGCCACTGAATATCCCATCTTTTTCCACTACCTTCACAGAAGGAGACATAGAGATAGAACCTTGCTTCACTAATAAGTGGAACAGAGATGCTGATACTTGGGGAACAGAGGTCCCTACAGAGAAAATACCTTCAACTGTTACAGAATGATAGTGGCAGACACCTATGCCTTTTCTGGACATATTGAATGCACCAAGTTTTTCTTTTTCTTCAGGGGAAACAGTCAATACTGCTAAGGACTTCTCTAGCAGTCTAGCTTGGGGAACATCCCTCAAATTATGAAGTACATCTCCTCCTCTTTCCAACAATCAAGAGAATATACCATGAGGAGAGAAGATGTGATTCACTTGGGATGGTCAGAACTTAGTTGACTTCTTTGCTCAGTATGAGAACACTTTTTCTTTTATTTAATTCTTCTTTCTACCTTTCAGGATATATTTGGTCTTCTTCCCAGTTAGGTCGGTTACCAAATCACCCTTCCCCTCTCCATACAACATCTGCCTGATTTGATATTACTTTCTTTATTCCAAAAGATCTCATATATCCTAGAATACTTATTATGAAATCTTCCCACAATTGTGGGAGGAAATTCATGCACAACTCTTCCCTTTTCTCTATAGGCTGTGCATGATCTATTAAGGGCTACTTCTAGAATGCTCTTCTATTCCCTGTCTCTCTTATGGCAGATAGTTTCCCCAGCTCAATTAGAAGGGAATAGATTCCCATCTATTCCCATTTACATATAAATAGTGCCCATATAACTTAGTTCCTTTTCTTAGTTAGATTCTACACAATTCTATGTGGAGTTTACACTGTACCTTGAAAGGGTGGACAGTTTGCCCTTTCTCAAGAGAGTTCTAATCAGACACTGCCTAAACCATTACTTCATCTTCTTCCACCTTGCTACTTGCACCTGGGAGTCCATTCTAGCAGTCTGTATTTGTTATAGACCTTATTTGGGAGCCACAGATCTCTTCATTACACAATGTCTGCATCTCCATGTCCTGTATTCCATATCAAAAGAATCTAACTTTCAAATTGAACCCCCTGTTTCATCAGAAAGGAAAACCCTATCACCAAGATTGCACACCAATCTGGATCAGATACTGAATACCCCCCTTCCCCCACCTCCCAGTCTATATACTGGGTCTCTATCTCAGAGGCACTTTGAAGCTCCAGGAGCAGACAAACTTTTGGAGCTCCTCTTCTCTCCATATTCCATTCTTCAGCAAGTACTCCTACAGTTACTCAAAACACACCCCCACCTTTACTATCTCCTCTCCCACCTAGGGTCAGTTGCAGCCCATCCCCTCATCAGAAGCTGGACTATAGCCTACTGCCAAAAGAATAGTCTCCCATACTTCCTCCCCAACCAGCCTCCACCCCAGCCCTCAGACCCCTCCCAGAATACTTTGCTGCCAGACCAACTGAAGCAGGAAAATTCAGATCAAGAGGATGACCATAAACCTGGGAGGAGATAGAAGTGGAACCTACCAAAGGAGAAGATATGGCATCCATGGAGATTAAAGCAGCTGTTATGGAATAATGGAGACATTCTCCCACCCTGTACCTAGAGCTGCTAGACCAGCCATCTTTTTCCTCAACATTTGCTCAGGATGACTTGGAAGTAGAGACACACTTCTCCAAAGAATGGAATAATGCTTGGGAGATAGAGGATTATCCTCAAGAGAACATACCACCAACATAGGAGAATGAGCCATGGTATGACTGGGATTGCAGAGATTTTATGGACTTCATGGACAGGCAAGGACATTCATTCCCTTTCTTCTGAACACCTGATCCCCTTTGTGTTTCTATCCTGTCTCATAGACCTCCTTCCCTTCTGAGTTGCCACCCCACCCATCTGTCTCCTTACTGCATCTGATGGGGTAAGCATTACTTTCCTCTTTTATCCAAATCTACAATAGAGGGTATATTTCTACTTTTGATTAACCTTTCATAAATCTATGATAGAGTTCAGATCCAAACTGACAGGGAGCTCTCACATATAGCCTTTTTCTTTTTATTCAAGGCTATGTGCACAGCCTTATTTCCAATTCCCAATATGGATGCTTCTCTTCCTTTATTGAACCTTATCCCTTCTGGGTAAGGCAGTGTTTTCCCAACATTGGGGATTCCCTAACTTGAGATAACATTCCCATCCCTTGCCATTTACATATATAAGCACCTATGTACAGTAGGGTTATCCCCAGTTAGAATCTATGCATCCTTACATGGAACTAGCTGTACCTTGAAATGGTGGATGGTTTACCATTTCTCAAAAGAGTCTGTGTGCAACAGGTTCTAGCCTTGTGCCTTCTTCTATCCACAGAATTTGTTGACACCCAGCAATCCATCCTTTCCATCTGTGTCCAGTATGGACCTCATCTTGCAGAAGCCAATAGATTCATTGCCCACAGACTAGGCCTTCACATCTTGTATTCCATATCAAAAGATTCTAACTCTATCTCTGATCCCCCTGTTTTATCAGGAAGGGAAACCTTGCCACCAAGATTGTGACCCAATTTGGATTTGAAGAAAAACCCACCTCCTTCTCCCCCATCAACTAGACTATTTGAGGGACCCCTATCCCAGATACTGTTATGCTTGTGCTGGATAGGTCCAAGCATAGCTCTTATGTCCCTACAAAGAGATCAAGAGCGAAGGAGAAAGGGGAGGGCAAAGGTAAGTTCTAGGAGGAGGAAATGAAAGAGGAGTGGTGATGGACGAGTGACAAAAGAGGACATCACCAGGGATCAAAGGAGAATGGAGGAGACTGGAGGTACTATCTGAGTACTGGTGGGAGGATGACTAGACGACAGGGAATTGGAGTGAAAGAGAGTCATCAATAAACAGAGGGATTGGTGATGTGATGAGTAGGGATGCGACAGAGGAACATCACCAATGTTCCGAGTAAGGGAGGCTTCAGCAATATGAAGATCTGGGAGGGTTGCTGAAGATCTAATATTTGGGTGGAAATGACAGTTGGATGTCTGAGACAGGCAGATGATGAAGATGTAAGGCAGATGATAGATTCAAAGAGGTAGAGAATACAGGCGGTGTCAAGGGATCATGAACAAGGGGTGATAGGGAATTATGGAGGGGAGCAAGGGAGGTCTAAGATAGGGATCTACTGTACAAGGAGAACCACTATATATAGTGATCAGGAGAAGTGGCTGTGTGATACAAGAAAGGGAATCAGGGTAAAGGAGACTGATGATGAGTCAGAATGACGAGTCATCAGAATGTCCAAGAAAGTGGTAGAACATCAAGGAAGTGCTGACTCAGCCTGAAGAATGGAAGGTGATCTGAGATCAAAGGCTGAGTCACTGATAAGTGGGAAGAACAGATAAGCCCAAAATAATAATGGAATGGATGAGTCAGAAGGGTCAAGGGTTGAACCAAGATAAGAGATAAGGAGTGACTCATCCATGACAAATATTCAGTGAGTAATCGGATCAAAGGGAGCGTCTATGACAAAGAGGAATCAGGTAAGCAAGGACTAGATAAGCCAGAGAAACGGAGCATATCCACATAGAATGTAAGTAGGCTTATCTAGGAAATAGCACAAGTAAGTCAAGGTGAAAGCGATCAAGGAAAGAGAGTAGTCCATATAGTACTCAGCTACACTCCAGGGATGAATCGTAACAGATACACTTCGATACACCCAAAGCAGACCAACTCCTGGAGCTACTGCTCTTCCCCATACCTATGCCCCACCAAGTGCTTCTCAAGCTACTTGCAGATCACCTTCATTTGCACTATCTCCTTTCCCAGTTGAGCACACCTAATGCCAGACCCCTCCTATTTGAGTGAATCTCCCAGTACTTCCTGAAAATTTTTCAAGAGGAGGATTGTCACCCCAGACAGCTATTCTTGCAGCTCCCCATTCCACCCCTGGCAACCAGCTCCCAGAATACTTTAGCAGCCAACCACCCTGCTCTCCACGAATCACTGATCCACACATCTGTTCCTATCTTGAATCTATGGAACAAGCTACCAAGACCAGCCAATGATCTCTCACCACCCAACAACAACTAGCCACCATGGAGGTTGAAGAGGACTTTGCACTAGGACTACCCTTGGTCAGGAGACCAACTATGTCAGACTCAGGAAAGCTGCCAGAGATAAAAGCTGCTCTCCTAGTAGACTTTTCAGGAAATAACAAAGATACTCAGTGATGGATAGCTGCATTGGGAAATTACTTTGCCATCAATGCCCACATATATTCAGATGATGCCAGCCTGGTCATCACCACACTCAATAAGATGTCAAAAGGAAAAGGAAGGATGTACGCAGAGGCATACTATGCCGCAAGCCCTGGGGAGAAAAGACAAAGAGAAAACATGCTGAAGAATTCATCACTTCATCTATATCAAAGGAAGAAAAGGCCAATGCCAGAAGAAAGATAGGGAACCTCAGATAAGACAGGGGAGGATCTACAGCAAAAAGTACCCAGAAATATATCCAGGATTTCCAGCTGCTTGCTACCAAGTCAGAAGTCAAAGACAAAGGAGCCCTATGCAAATGGTTCATTCACATGCTGAACAATGACCTGACCAGAGACATTATTCAAATCAACAAACCTACCACCCTGCAGGGATGGGTAGAGAGCACACAGAAGCAAGTATAATAGCTCAAATGGATATGAGACCTCAGTAGAGGGAGATATGCATACCAGGGTACTGGTACCAGATGTACTCCACACAACCCTAATGCCATGGATGTAGATGCAATATATCTCACACCTGTTGAAAGGGCCAGGCACATCAAGGATGGCCTGTGCTTTATCTGTCACTGAAAGGGATGCTCCATGAGAAACCACAAGCACCCCAGCTTTGGCAAGCCAATGGGGAAGGCCTCTGACTCTCCATCAAGGGAGAGAGTGAGAGAGGTAAGGGAGAAAATACAGGGCACTCCACAGCAAGATGAGACCTCAAAGTATATCAGGAAGATACTCATGGGGAGGAAGGGTACAAATAGGGAGATCCTTCATGTCTTGCAGCAAGTCTATGAAGATGACAAGTATGCTGACAACAAAGAGTCCAATGTAGAGGGGAATAATGAGAAAGAGGAAACCCATAATGATGAGCATATCAAAATTTTCTTGACTGCCATACTCAAAAAGATTACTAAGATAAAGGGTTTTTAAAGGGGAAATGGCAGTCGATGTCCAAATACCCAGATAGTTCACCAAATGTAATATACTCAAAGGAATGCTAATCTATGCTTGTCCCAGTAAAGATCTGCACCACTTCTGAAATCATTGACATGGAAGCTCTGATTGACAGTGGAGCAACTGGAAACTTTATTAGTACAAGGTATGTGCAGAAATGGAAGATCCCCCTTATGAAGCTCAAAAAGCCGAAGCTGTTATGATCCTTGATAAGGATTGTCTCAGACATCAGAAGAACTGTTTTTGCTCTACATGTTGGTTATGAATGGGGAACGGATACGATGTTGATGAAATAGATCCCCCACTAGAGGAAGAACCAGCCTGGCCTCAGGCTGATGAGTGGATGGAGTAGTGGGCTGAAAGTTAACCGACGGACCCCTTATTTTTCCTTTTGATACCCAAAAGCTGAGTTCCTTTCTCTGCCTCAGTATTGGGGATACTTTGGGTTGTTGATCTCATTCAGATCTTCTATCAACAACCTCTCTGTTGATTGTACCAATATTTCGGCTCTCCTGATGGAGGCCTCATTATCCCATGTTTCATCCAGTATGTCAGGCATCACCAGCCCTTTTTCATTTACCATATTCTTGGACTATCTCGTTTTTTTACCTCATGTGAGGTGTAGCACTTGTGGATCTCGATCTGCAGTGCCTTTTCCCTTCCTCCTATAGGATCTATACCCTTGGAGAACACTATAAATATGGTAGCTGTTTGTACTTGTAGCCTCAGCTAGATCTATGCAATTATAAGTGTGGTGTCTAGTTTCCTCAGTGTGAAAGAGTCACTGCAGCGAACTCCTCAGGATTTCTATTAGTCTTCACACTACTATCAAGTGTGTGCTGCGATAAAGGATCAGACTAGGTGTCACGCTTGTCCAGCATAACAGAAGCAAGCCATCAATGCAGATGGATCCCATAATGCTGGAGGAAGTATCACCCAGTGCAGATTCTTGACCATGATGATCAGTGTTATGATTTCTTTTCCATTTACTTGTGTATACATATAACTCTTGTATCGACTCTAGCCTTTCATTTCCTCTTGGATAATCTCACTTGGGATAAGTCCAATTCACTTTTGGGCTGAGTCATATCACTTTATTTATGCTTACTCATTGATACATAGTAATCGGCCTGATTACTCATTCACCGCTTGTCATCATGAGTCATCCTCCTTCTTTCTGACTCATCGATTATTCTTTGACATTCTATTGCATTCTATACGACTCATATATGGACAGCTCCGTTTCCATTCAAGGCAGTGTTCCCGGACTGCCTCTCATTCCTCCTCACTATATAAGCCTGTCTATTTGCTGCCATGTACTTTAGTCTAGTTCTCCCTTATACAACCACTTCTCTGGTGATTGTCCCCTGTCAGACTCCGAAGTGTTCTCTTCCACTTTGTCTCCCTGACCATAGTCCTCGTCCTACTCTGAGTGGACACTCCCTCTGAATTTTCTCAAAGTATTCACTAGACGATACTTTATCCTGAACCCTTGATCCTAAGGGCTACACTTGGACCTACCCGGTTCAAGCATAACAATCAGCAGGCAAACCAGCCAAAGAAGTCTCATGATACTAGGGCAAGAAAAAACCCCCATTATCCTAGGAATGGCTTGGCTTGCAGAAGAAAACTCTATAATTGACTGGGAGAAGAGAGAACTTCTACTGGTTGCCAAGGACAGTGAGGAACACAACTTACAAGTGGCCCAGAGGTACCTGGCCAAGTATATTGCCAAGGATCTGAATGATCCCTTAGAGAAAGTAATCATTAGGGAGAGTCTCATGAACAAGGAACTGATCAGAAAGACCATGGTCTTCACAGAGATAGCTAGCCAACAGAAGAAGGAGAAGATGAAACTCCTGCCAGAATACAAGGACTACACAGAGGTCTTCTTAGAAAAAGCTGCCATTACTATGCCCCCAGAACAAATATATGATCACAAGATTGAACTTACACCTGAGTTCACCTCACAACAAGCCAAGAACTACTCACTTAACTCCAAAGAAACTAAAGCCTGCCAGGAGTTCATAGACAAACACTTGAAGAGGCAAAATAACCCAGTCATCATTACCACAAGCCACCCTCTTCTTTTTCGTCAAAAAGAAGGATGGGAAACTTTGCCCCTGCCAAGATTACTGATACCTCAACTCCATGACTGTTAAGAATGCATACCTCCTTCCCCTCACCACCAACCTCATCAACAAGGTTTGGCATTTTAAGATCTTCACCAAGATGGACATCAGGTAGGGATATAACAACATTAGGATAGCTATAGGGGATCACTGGAAAGCAGCATTTATCACACTGATGGGCCTGTTCAAGCCCACAGTAATGTTCTTTGGACTGTACAACTCCCCTGCCATATTTCAAGCTCTCATGAACAATATATTCACAGACTACCTCACCAAAGGGTGGCTGATAATCTATATGGATGACTTGCTGATTCACTCAGCAGACCAGAAAACCCATCATGAATGAACCAGGAAGGTGCTTGCCAGGTTGGTGGAGCATCAACTTTTCCTAAAGTTGGAAAAGCGCACATTTAATGCCCCTATAGTTGAATACTTAGGGATAATCTTAAAGGAAGGAAGTGTTACTATGGACCTCATAAAGTTGAAGGCCATAGAAGACTGGGAAGCCCCAAAGACTGTCAAGCAAGTCTGGTTGTTTCTGGGCTTTTATAACTTTTATAGGAAGTTCATACCAAACTTCTCACAACTCACTCATCCACTCACTACTCTCACTTTCAATGGGAAGCACTAGGAGTGGACCTCCACAGAAGACAATGCCTTCTGCACCCTGAAGCATCTGTTCCTCCACACCCCCATACTCTGATATCTCACCTGGAAAAGCCATTCTGGCTTATGACCAACACCTCCCTGGCTGCCACCAGAGATATACTAATGCAAAAGGATGGTAATGGAGACCTCCATCCATGTGCTTATCAGTCATCCATATTCTCCTCTGCAGAATGGAATTACAACATCCATGACCAAGAACTACTGGCCATCATCCTGGCTCTGCAGAATTGGTGTCACTACCTCATCAGGACTAAGTTCCCCATTAACATTCTCACCAACCACAAAAACCTCACCTACTTCAAGAAACCCCACTGTCTCTCACACTGCCACACCTGCTGGCAACTTTTCCTTCAGGACTATAACCTGAAGCTGGTACACACCCCAGGGGGCCAGATGGCCCTGGTCGATATGTTATCCCTACCAGACATCATGGAAGTGGACAAACCACCTCTCCAACTTCTCAATGACAAGGTATTCATTAGATCCATTAACACTGCCCTCACTGAAAAATTAGCTGCCCCCTCCACAGACTCCACTGTGATGCAGGCCCTCTTGAACATTAACAAAGAATAGCCAGCCTTCCCCCATTCCAACCCTGAAGACTGGAAGTATTGTGACAACTTCCTTTAATTTCAGAACCGCCTTTATGTAGATGAAGCCTATCAGACCCCTCTTACCCACACCATCCACAATACCCCAACAACCAGCCACCCTGGTTTCTTTTGGCTGTATAAATTTATGGTTGAAAGCTACTGGTGGCCCAGAATAGCCTGCTTCATTTGCAAATACCTATCTGGCTGCCCTGTGTACCAAAAACACAAATTTGACACCCACCCAAATACACCCCTGTTACTACCTGTCCCAGCAGTAACCACATGCCCTTTCCAACACCTCTTCATGGATCTCATCACTGACTTACCACCCTCTCCACCCTGGAATGCTATATTAGTTGTGATGGACCATGGACTTTCAAAGGGGGCTATTTTCATTCCTACCACCAAAACTATCATTGCCAAAGGTAGAGCTGGTCTATTCATTGAAAAAGTATTCCCCAGGTTTGGCCTACACAACTCTGTGATCTTCAATTGAGGCCCCCAGTTTACTACCATATTTGCCAGAGAGCTGGCCTGAACATTAAACTACAATCCAAAACTGTTCACAGCCTATTATCCACAAACCAATGGGGAAACAGAACAAGTAAACCAGGAACTCAAAACCTATCTCCAAATCTACTACCACAAAAACCCAGAAACTTGGAGCAAGATGCTCCCTATAGCCAAATTCATCCATAACTCCACCATCCACTCCACAACCATGACATCCCTGTTCAAACTAATAACCAGGTTTGCCCCTAGAGGATTCCCCCACCTTACAAAGTCATTTGTCTCAGCTGTCCAATTCACTTTGGACCAGTGGGGCATAGCTTGGAAAGAAGCCTCTGCTGCTATAGAATTTGCCCAAAAAGACTATAATGCCTGCATTAAAGGAAGGAAATACACCCTGTATAAGAAAGGAAATCTAGTGTGGCTCTCCACCAAAAACCTTAAAATAAAAGGGGAACTACAAAAACTAATTCCAAAAAGAGAAGAACCCTTTAGAGTCACCAAAGCTATAAACAATGTCACCTTTGAACTTAAACTACCTACCCACTGGAAAATTCACAATATGTTCCACACCTCCCTCCTACCCCTATTTGAGCAAATGGATGAATTTGGCCCAACTGTCACCAAAACCCCTATTACCCTGGAAGAGGAACCAGAATATGAAATCGAACAAATTCTATTCTATAAAGAAACTCCCAGTAGGATGTGGTACCTGATCAAATGGAGAAACTATCCTGATTCAGAAAACATATGGGAGCCTGAGGAGAACTTCACCCATGCTGACCAAGTCCTCTCTGCCCATAAAAAGGCCTATCATATCCCCAAACAGTAACCATGGTCTACTCCCAACAATCCACTTTCCAGGATAAGAAATACTGTTGCTGGAATACTAGATTTGTCTTTGTCCAAGTAAAGACTGACTCTGAAACAGAAACCATCATTAGAGAGAAACAAGTCCATTTCCTCAACAAGCACATGGGAGAACACTGGTCCTTCTGTTGAATTGACTACTGGTCCTACCATTGGCATGCAAAAAACCTATAAACCTTCTCTATGGACTACCCCAATCCCCCTCTTCTTCCCCATCTCTTCTAACAGCAAAGGTACATGATGTATACAACCTAGCCTCTATTTCTTAAATGGAAAGAAGTTACCTGTACAACAACCTTCTTTCCTCCCAATACATAATAGCTTGGTTGTACGGAAGATGCCACTCTCAAGAGCTTGCTCCTATAAAAAGCCTCATTTCCACCCTCACCATTTACACCACTGTCCACACAACTCCCCCTACCATTCCCTTCAGAAACCAACATGTGGGCCCCTTCTCCATCATTGACCAACCCCTCCTCTCTTCTCAGTATATCCATCTTGGAACACTCCTCAGGCAGACCCTCCATAAGGCAGGGTTCACTAAGGTCATGGATGACCTCCCTCTTATCTCAACCAACTGATATATCATCAAGCTTGTCTCCACCCTTGCCCCCAACTTATATACTCAAGTCATCTGAAACAGGGAGCTCATTCTCCATGCCCCTGGAGGTGATAGAGGAAGCTCAATGTTTGGTTTACTGGCAAAACCAACATTGGAATCTAGAGGACCATCTCTAAGCCCTGATGGAGATGATATTAATCCCTTTCAACCAACTAGTCCACATCCATACAAGTCCTCCCCAATCCACTGGAGAAACCATTGGTCATGACACCCACTTCCACTGAACATAACACTGACCCCCCAATTCCCATACCAGATCCATCTACTCCACCTCAAAATTGCCCCCTCCTTTTGAGGATTTTTTCTCCCCCAGCCCTCCATAGAGGCCTTCACCCCCTTTCCCAAAATATCCCTGAGGATGACAACATCTCCACTGCATATCAGTGTAAGCAATGTAACTACAACCACCCCCATCCTTGGAACTGCCCCCTCTATATCTGTGAAGGATGTTCCAGACAAGCCCCTGGCCACCCACTCCATCAATGCCCTGACCTCCTTACCCCCTCTGCAACTCCTAGCCCACACTGCCCTGTGTGCAGATGCCTCCATGAGGCCTACTGGGAGTGCCCCCTCTATTCATGCCCCTTTTGCCACCTATGCCTTCCCAACCATGCCAAATGAGACTGCTCCTAATATAGCAGCTCTAGAGACAATGATAAGGCTTGAGGATGAATGGAATCATCCACTCTACCCAGAGGAGGAAGGTAATGTTATGAAATGATGGAAACATCCTCCCACCCCATACCCAAAGCTGCTAGACCAGCCATCTTTTTCCTCAACATTTGCTCAGGATGACTTGGAAGTAGAGATGCACTTCTCCAAAGAATGGAATGGCAACACCAATGCTTGGGGGATAGAGGATTATCCTCAAGAGAACATACCACTAACATGGGAGAATGAGCCATGGTATGACTGGGATCGCAGAGATCTCATGGACTTCATGGACAGGCAAGGACATTCATTCCCTTTCTTCTGAACACCTGATCCCCTTTGTGTTTCTACCCTGTCTCATAGACCTTCTTCTCTTTTGAGTTGCCACCCCACCCATCTGTCTCCTTACTGCATCCGATGGGGTGAGCATTACTTTCCTCTTTTATCCAAATCTACAATAGAGGGTATATTTCTACTTTTGATTAATCTTTCATAAATCTATGAGAGAGTTCAGACCCAAACTGACAGGGAGCTCTCACATATAGCCTTTTTCTTTTTATTCAAGGCTATGTGCACAGCCTTATTTCCAATTCCCAATATGGATGCTTCTCTTCCTTTATTGAACCTTATTCCTACTGGGTAAGGCAGTATTTTCCTAACTTGGGATAATATTCCCATCCCTTGCCATTTACATATATAAGTGCCCATGTACAGTAGGATTATCCCTAGTTAGAATCTTTGCATCCTTACATGGAACTAGCTGTACCTTGAAATGGTGGATGGTTTACCATTTCTCGAGAGAGTCCAAGTGCAACAGGTTCTAGCCCTGTGCCTCCTTCTATCCACAGAATTCATCAACACCTAGCAATCCATCCTTTCCATCTGCATCTAGTATGGACCTCATCTTGCAGAAGCTAATGGAGTCATCATCCACAGTCTAGGCCTTTACGTCTTGCATTTCATATCAGTGGCTCTACCTGCCAACTTTTCAGGAAATAGTAAAGATGTGATCTGGTGGATTGTCACAATGGAGAATTATTTTACAGTAAACCAAGAGATATACAGGACTGACCTGACCAAGGTGGTCACTGCCCTAAACAAGATGTCAAAAAGAAGGGGGCATGTGTTTGCAGAAGGGCAGTTCACCCTGGATGCCAATATGGATGACATGGAAAAAAACATGGACAAAATTTGTTGAGTGCTTCACAAACTCTTTTGTGTCTAAGGAGAAAGTTGCAGATGCAAGAAGGAAGATCAAAAATCTCCATTAAAAAAGAGGCCCTTTGATGATGAAGAATGCCCAGAAGTATATTCAAGATTTCCAACTTCTTACAGCCAAACCTGGAGTGACCGATGAGGGCACACTCTGTGAATGATTTGTCAGAGGACTAAACCACAATATTGCCAGGAATATCATATTACTCAAGAAACCAACCACAATTAAGGAGTGGGTTGAAGCAGTGCAAAAACAAGTATGCAGCTGAAGTGGGTAAGAGATTTATCCAGAGGACGATTCATCCATCAAGGAGGAAATGGAGGAGGCAGATTGTTACACTTGTACTGGGTAGGTCCAAGTGTAGCCCTTATGTCCCTATACAGAGATCAGAGATGATGAAGGAAGGGAAGGACAAAGGTAAGTTCTAGGCAGCGGGTGTAGAGAGATGGTGCTGGACAGATGAAGAGGAGGACATTACCAGAGGTCAAAGGGAGAGTGATAGATATTGCCATAGAATGGGCAGAGTCAAGGAATGCTATCAGAGCACTGGTGGAAAGATGGCTAGATGATGGGAGATCGGAATAGAAGAGAGCCATCAGTAGATAGATAGATTGGTGATAGAACAAGGGGAGGTTTGACAGAAGGATATCACCAATGATTGAGGCAGAGAGAATCTCAGTGTGGCGATGACTAGGGAGGGCCGCTGAAGAGTTGAGGGTTCTTGTAGAAATGATCATTGGGTATCAGACAGATGACAAGAGGTGAGAACAAGTGATAGATTCATAGGAGTAGAGGATACAGGGAGTATCAAGGAATCATGGACAAGGGATGGTAGGGAATTATGAAAGGGAGGTCTAAGATGGGGATCTATGGTACAGAGGGAGTCACTATATATAGGGGTCAGGGAAAGCAGCTGTGTAGTACAAGAAAGGGGACAGGGTAAAGGGTACTGATGATGAGTCAGAATGATGAATCATCAGAATGTCTAGGAATGTGGTGAAATATCAAAGATGTGCTGACTCAGCCAGAAGAATGGAAGGTGATCTGAGATCAAGGGCTGAGTTACTGATAAGCAGGGAGAATAGATAAGCCAGGACAAATGGTAGGATGGATGAGTCAGAAGGATCAAGGGTTGAACCAAGATAAGAGATAAGGAATGACTCATCCATGACAAATATACATTTGAGTAATCAGATCAAAGGGAAAGTCTATGACAAAGAGGAATCAGGTAAGCAGAAAAAACAAGGACTAGGTGAGTCAGAGAAACAGAGCATATCTGCATAGAATGCAAGTAGACTCATCTAGGAAATGATACAAGTAAGTCAAAGTAAAAGGTGTCAAGAAAAAGAGTAGTCCAGACACTACTCAGCTGTGCTCCAAGGATAAATCATAACACAGATCATCAGGAAAGGATCCCAATGCCATGGATGTGGATGCCATTCAGCTCACTCCCACTGAGAGAGTGCATCATGTTAAAAATGGCCTGTGCTTCATTTGTCACAGAAAGGGATGTTCCACTTGAAATCACAAGAGACCTGGGTCAGCAAAGGGAGCCAAGAAAACCAGAGTGGTCTCAGATGGGATAACTGAGGTCCTGCCAATGCCTGATGAAACTGTGGAGTACATTCAGAAGGTACTCAATAGCAAGAGGGGAATGAAGGATCAAATCCTCAAAATCCTATAGCAAGTCTATGAAGAAGACCAGTACACTGACAATGAAGGAAGTGACAAAGAAAGAGTTGTGGTACTATCCACCCAGATCATAAATAAGATTGCTAAGATGAAGGGTTTTTAAAAGGGAGATGGAAGTCAATGTTCTCTTCCTCTATCTCTTCAGACATAGTATATTCTAAAGAATGATGATCAATGCTCATCCCTGTTACTATTCAAACACCCTCTGGAATCATCGACACCCATGCTCTAGTTGACAGTGGAGCAACAGGTAACTTTCTCAATGCATAACATGCCTGCAGGTGGAAAATCCCCCTCTCACTGCTGAAAGAACTCCAAAAAGCTATCAACATAGATGGATCCCACAATGCTGGAGGAAGTATCATCCAGCACAGATTTTTAACCATGACCATAGGAGGAAAGACCTAAAGAAAGGCTCAATGATGATGCTTGGTTCCAGCAAAACACCCATCATTCTAGGAATGGACTGGTTAGCTGAGGAAAAATCCATAATTAACTGGGAGAAGCAGGAACTTCTCCTAGTATCCAACAAAGAAGTCAAGCAAAGACCACTATAGGTGGCACAGTGATACCTGGCAAAGTATATTGCTGAGGATCTGGACAATCCCTTAGAGGAGGTGATCATACAAGAGAGTCTTGACAAGGAAATTCACAAGACCACTGTGTCAATGGAATTGGCCAGCAAACAGATCCAGGAAAAATGAGAATTGCCAAAGGAGTATTAAGAGTACCAGAGGGTATTCTTTCAAGAAGCAGCCACCACTTTACCCCCTTTACAAAGTTACAACCACCGGATTGAGTTAACAAAGGACTTTATACCACAATAAGCAAAGAACTATTCCCTTAACCTGGAGGAAGCCAAGGCATGCCAGGAGTTTATTGCCAAATATTTGAAGAGTGGGAAAATTACTCAGTCCACCTCTCCACAAGCTTCACCATTCTGCTTTGTAGAGAAGAAGGATGGAAAGTTGAGATCCTATCAGGACTACTGCTATCTGAACCCTATGACCATGAAGAATGCATATCCACTTCCCCTTACTGCTGACCTGATAGGCAAAGTCAAAGACTCCAAGATCTTCATGAAAATGGATGTCTGATGGGGATATAACAATGTTCTCATCACCAAGAAAGACTGATGGAAGGCAGCATTCATAACACCTGTGGAGCTCTTTGGGCCAACAGTAATGTTCTTTGGGCTGTGCAATTCACCAGCCACGTTTCAACCCCTGATGGACAATATCTTCACAGACTACCTAGCCAAAAAGTGGCTAATCATTTATATGGATGATCTTCTCATCCACTTGGCAAACCAGATGACTCGTGATGAGTGAATGAAGAAGGTGTTAATGAGGCTAGCACAACACTGCTTATATCTCAAATTGAAAAAATGTTCCTTCAACATCCCAGAAGTCAAATGGTGTTGAAGGAAGGATACATAGCAATGGACCCTGTCAAACTTAAATCAAATGAAGATTGAGAGGCCCTGAAAACCATGAAACAAGTGTGATCATTCCTTGGATTCTGTAACTTCTACAGGAAGTTTATCCCAGAGTTCTCCTGTCTGGCCCACCCACTCACCATCCTAACAATGAAAGGGAAACAATGGGAGTGGTCCACTGAGGCAGATGACACTTTTTAAACTTTGAAAAAGTTGTTCCTCCAAGCCCCCATCCTATGCTATTTCAATCCAAGAAAACCCTTTTGGCTGATGACCAACATGTTATTAGTGTGACGCGATCTACGGGTATAGATCAAAGACACAATCAACCCCTAAGTTGTTCAGCTGTCACTCAGCAGTAGACAGGAGACTGATAGAAATCCGGGATAGTCTGAGAAGTCTTGACTGTGGCCCTCACTCAGGGATAGCAGGAGAACCAAATACCACGTAGATTAAATGTAGATCTAGTTAGGGAACTACTGTACAAGGCAATCGTATTTATAGGGATAGGGGGAACAGCCACGATCATAACAAGTGATCATGGGTAAGGTGGGGATTGTCCTCTGGGCGAAGGGGAAGAAGGAAATACATGTCATAGGTGGGGGAAGTGAAGATTGTACAGGTGTTAGAGTACGATCGAAAGGGAAAAGCGTCCGTGATAAGAAAGATAAGAGAGATTGGGTTCATACGATTTAATCTAGGGCATGGATGCGTTCACATCCATGTGGGATCCATTGGCCACTCTGGCACAGGTGCAGTTTCCTCCAGTCCTAGGGGTGGGGCTTGGACGTTCCACCATCCCGGGACAAAGTCTCCCAGGGGCTCCTCTCCCCAGGTGGCTCCTTTGGCTTCTCCTCCCCAGAACAGTTGTTGTCCTTCTCCATTCCCTCTGTGCAGCGCTGCAGCGATGTTCCCATTCAGCCATGGTCTATCTCCTTCATGGGGAAAAGGAGTGGCTCTCCTTGGGTAGTCCACATGGTGCGTGACATTACCCCATCGATAAGGTCGATGAACCTCATCGATCTCATCCCAGTCCATCATCCATCTAGTGAGATCCACTCTCTCTGCGACTGGGGCAGAGATGTTGGGGGTGGCCTGGCGCGTCCTCACCACAGTAGGGGCAGGTGTAGTTTGGGCAGGTGGGTCGGAGATGGTTGGGACTTCCACACTGATAGCATTGATAGGTGCGGGTTGGGGAGGTTGGGGTGTCATTTCGTCGGATAGTGATTTGGGAGGAGAGAGATCGCTTAGGTCACTGAGGGAATCTGGGTACGGGGTTGGGGGATGGGGTGGTAGGGATGAGCTGTCTGGGCAGTGCATCATCGACTTCCCCTTCAGATCTTTCTGAAACTTCAGGTGCCTTAACTTCTGTAAGAGGCTGGGCGACACGAATCAGGAGGGGAAGAAGATTATCTCATTCTGGGCTATCTCGCAATTCTCCTGTGAGCCTTCTAATCGCCTCAGTCTCAAATGGGAAATTGCTCCCATTAAGAAAGGCGAACTGTCTGGCAAGTTCGATATCGATAAATCCTCGCTGTCCCATAGTTCGGGGTAGTTGGAGGTAGATGGGATATAGCCTTCCAAAGAAGGTGGAGGTGGGGAGTCTCTTGATAAAATATCCCAGTCCACAGAAGTGGAGTACATTGAGAGTTTGGCCTCCTGCTGAGCGGAGATTTTCTGTGATCGCCTCAGTAATGTTCACCAAGCCATTTTCTTCGACCAAGAGTCTGGTGGAGACATAGCTGCGGTAGGTGTCGATGAGGAGGATGATGGAGGATAGCTTCCTCAGTTCGAGGTTCACTTCTAATAAAGCTAATCCCTGGGGGTCGTCTAAAATGGCAGCGTAGGCAATCCTCCTATAGGAGGGTGGGAGGATCTGTAGATTGAATACATCTTTGACCAGGGTGAGAATAAGGGACATGAATGAAGAAGAAAATGGAGGCGTGAGAGGTGAGATTGATATCGTCGGAGTAAAGATTAAAGCCAATCTGGATAACGAATCAAAGAGTAATTAAAATGGGAAGGGGGGGCTGTCCGAGGGGTAGGAAGAAGGGTAGGGAATGGTTGATTAGAAGGAATGGAATGTTGGGCTAGTAGTGGTAGGGACAGTTATCGATTTTGCAGTAACACGAGTGCGTTTCTATATGTTTTTGGGTATAATGTCATTTTCTTTCTGGGTCAAAGACGGAGATGTGAGAGAATCTATGGATATACTGGTCTGGTTTGTCGCGCTTGAGAGAGAACTTGTAGAAAGGGATTGGGATGGTGGGTTGTTTCATGGTATTTTATGTTTCTTTTTATAGTTTCTGAGTGTTTCGTCGGTGTGGGTGAAGTTACTTTCGGGTTCCCAGATATTTTCGGCGGAGCTGTATCCTCTCCATTTAACCAGGTAGGACCTGCGTCCGGGGTGTCCTCTGTGATTCAGAATCGCCTCGACCTCATACTCTTCTTCATCACCTATGACTTCAGGGGGTGGCGGAGCTCCGCTGATTCCATACTCGTCATTCTGGACAAATCAGGAAAGAAGGGATGCGTGGAATACGTTATGGATTTTCCATGTCGGAGATAATTCCAATTGATACGTCACAGGTGAGAGTACTTTCGTGATGGGGAAGGGGCCTTCCCTTTTTGGTCCAAGCTTCTTAGATAGGTAAGGGGTTTTAAGGTTTTTATTCGATAGCCATACTTTCTCTCCTACTTTCCAAGGTTTGAACGTGGGGTGGTGGTGTGAGAATTGTTGGGCGTTGGTGATCGCGGCTAATGCTTCATCCCTGGCATGCCCTAGTTGGGCTAGTCTTTTTTCAATTGTTGGATTGAACGTTTTTCCAATAGGGGGATAAGCTCTTGGCTCATATCCCATCATAAGATGAAATGGGGTCTGTTTGGTGGTGGAATGCACAGAGAAGTTGTGATTGAATTCCACCATTGGGAGTAGTTCGCTCCATTGATCTTGTTGTCCCTGGCAGAATATCTGTAGATAAGTTTCCAACTCTTGGTTTACTCTTTCCATTTCTCCATTCGTCTGTGGGTGATAGGCGGTGGATAGGGCGATGTCGTATTCAAGTAGTCTAGCCAGCTCTTTGGCAAAGGTGGAGGCGAATTGGGGTCCTCTGTCGGAGATGACTTTTGAGTGTAGTCCAAATCGGGGGAATACGTGCTTAAAGAACAGCGTAGCTACTCCTGCTGTGTCGACCGTTTTGGTAGTTGGGATGAAAATTGCCCCCCTACTAAGGCCGTGGTCCACCACGACCAAAATTGAGTCCGCTCCCCCGGATCGGGGTAGATCGGTGATCATATCCATGGATATGGTGTGGAATGGGTGAGGTGCGGTTGCCGGGATTGGGATGAGGGGGGGGCGACTTGGGTTGTTGATGTTTTTATTTTGTTGGCAGATGGGGCAATCTGCTATGTACTTTCTAACGAATGTGGAGAGTCCCAGCCACCAATAATCTTGGGAGAGTAGTTGTATAGTTCGGTGCTGTCCTCCATGTCCTCCCACTGCGGAGGAGTGGATAGATTGGACTAGTTCCTTTCTCTCCTCTGGAGGGATGTAGAGGCGGTGTCGGAAGTATAGTTGTCTGTCGGAGTAGAACCAATCGGTTTGATTAGTTTTATCTGGGATGTGATTTTCTTGATATATCCTTTGGAGGGCTTGGAGGACTAGCGGATCTTTTTCTGACGACACCCGTATTTTTTCTTTCAGGGTGAGATCTATCTTATTTACGAACATCTCATCCGGAAGTAGTTGTAGGGCGGCATTGTCGTTAGTGGTGTCGGGGTCCGATAGTCGGGATAAGGCATCGGCAGGTCCCATCTGAGTGCCCGGGAGGTGTTGGAAAATGAGGTCGAATTCTTGTAGGAATAGTTGCCATCTTGCATGTCGCCTGGACAGCCTCCTTGCTTCTTTAAAGTACAGGAGGTTTTTGTGGTCCGTGAGGAGAGTGACTGGATGAGTGGTGCCCGTGAGATAGTGCTTCCAGTCGTCGAGTGCGTGGATCACCCCTAGCAGTTCCTTATCGTAGATGTCGTAGTTTCGTTCTGCAGGGGATAGGGTGCTAGATCTGTATGCACAGGGGTGTAGGTCTCCGTTGACATCTTTCTGCATTAGCACTCCTCTGGTCCCCACCAGGGATGCATCCGTCATTATAAAGAATGGTTTTGTCAGATCGGGGATGATCAAGATAGGTTTCTTGAGGAATTCCTTCTGTAGTTCTCAAAAGGCTTTTTCCTGGGATTCCCCCCAGTATCATTTGGTATCTTTTTTGGTTAATTCTATGAGGGGGCATGCTTTCGTGGAAAACCCCTCGATGAACTTCCAGTAGAAGTTACAGAATCCAAGAAAGGAATGGGTCCCTTTTACAGATGTAGGGGGTTCCATTCTTGGATGGCTTTGAGTTTGATAGGGTCCATTTTAGTTTGCCCTTCCGAGATGATCATTCCTAGGTACTCTGTTGTTTCCATATCGAAACTGCATTTTTCTAGTTTTAGATATAGTTGGTGTTCCATCATCCTTTTGAGAACTTTCTTGGTTCTTTCATCATGGATTTGTTGATTGGGAGAGTGGATGAGGAGGTCATCCATGTATATGATCAGCCACCCTTTGGCTAGGTAATCGGCGAAAATGTCATCCATAAGGGCTTGGAAGGTGGCGGGGGAGTTGCACAGCCCGAAGAACATAACGGTTGGTTCGAATAACCCCAGGGGTGTGATGAAAGCAGCCTTCCATTGATCTTCTGGAACTATTCTGACATTATTATATCCCCACCATACATCCATTTTGGTGAATATTTTTGACCCTTTCAACTTATTGATCAAGTCTCCAATTAGGGGTAGGGGATAGGCGTTTTTCACCGTATGTTCATTCAGGTATCGGTAATCCTGGCATGGGCGGAGTTTTCCATCCTTCTTTCCTACAAAAAAGAAGGGGGATGCTTGGGGGGATTTGGAGGGTTGGATTATCCCGCTTTTGAGGTGTTCGGTTATAAATTTTTTGCATGCCTCAGTTTGCTCAGGGTTTAGGGGGTAGTTCTTTGCTTGTCTTGGGGAGAAGGAGGGAAGGAGGTCAATGTGATGGTCATACGTTCTCTTGGGGGGTAGAGCATCGGTTCCTTCCTCAGAGAATACTTTTTGGTACTGGCGGAATTTAGCAGGGAGGGTTATCTCTTCCTTATGTGTCCGGCTGGCGATTTCCGTGGAGATGGTGAGTTTGTTGATTTCCTCTTGTGTGGAGCAACAGCGGATTAGGACCTCCTCGTTTGGTTCCTCCACCAAATTGGTGGTGAGATATTTGATTAAATATCTTTGTTCCTCTGGGTCCGGGCCCTTCTTTTCCCCGACTAATTCTCTTTTTACCCAATCAATTATTGGGTTATGGGTTGAGAGCCAGTTCATTCCTAGTATCATATCTGTCTCGCTTTTGATTACCAAGTAGTCTCTCGTCTCCTTCCTTCCCCTGATCATGGTGGTTATTTGAGCTTTGTGAGTGATGTCCCCTCCATGATTAGTGGTTCCATCCGCATTGATGGCGATCCTTCTTATTTTTAACCGAGAGAGAGGGAGGCATAGTTTCTTAGCGACAGATTCATTTATGAAGCTTTTTGTTGCCCCACTGTCTACTAGGGCTTTTATTTCAGTGGTTCCTGGAAGTATCTGAACGGGGATTGTGATTGATAGTCATTCCGTAGATTGTACATTCCAGGTTGTGGGAGAGTTACACACTGAGGGAGCTCTCCTCTTTAAAAACCCTTTGCCCTTTCTACTCGTGTCTTGAGCTCCTGGATGCTGATCTTGGCAATCACCTCCTCTTCTTCTTCCTGGTAGACGGGTTCCTCGTATACTTCTTTGAGTATCTTGATTACGTCCTCCTCCTTGACGTCTTTTTCTTTGAGGATCTTTACATATTCGGCTACCACCGAGGATTTAGATTGGATGTCGATCTCTTTGGTTTGTTCCTTCTTTTGGAACTTATTGGCGTGGGAAGTGGTTCCTGGTTGCAGATGATTCCTGGTAGAGCACCCTACTTTATGGCATATGAAGCATCGATTTTCCTTGATGTGCTTGGCGCGATTAAATGGAGATAGTTTGATGACGTCTACATCCATGGCATTTGGGTCTTTTTCTGACGTTTCAGCTTTGTAGCGATTCCCTTTCAGGTCTCAGACTCTTTCGATCTGCCTCATTTGCTTGTGAGCGGATTCGATCCACTCTTTAAGGGTTTCCGGCTCTTTGTTTCCGATTACTTTTTCCGCGATCAACGGATTTAGGCCCCTGACGAACCATTCTGTCAGGGCGGCATCGTCCGTCATCTTAGCTTTTCCGGCATATAGCTGGAAGTCCTGCATGTATCCCTGCAATCCCTTAGTGGTAGGGTAGGATTCTTTGTCCTTTTGTTTCAGAGCAGCTAACTTCCTCCGATGATCCAGGTGGATCTCCTTTGACGAGAAGGCTTCGAGAAATTTTTCTTTAAACTCCTTCCACGTCTGAGTATCTAGGATAGTTCCCTCTTCCTGCTGATTGTAGTATGCTTCTGCAAACGTCTTCCCTCTTCCTTTGCTCATCTTGTTTAGGGCAGTGTTGATCTTATCTTGTCCATAGGTGTAGATATCGTCGTTCATGGAGAAGTAGTTACTCATGGTCATGATCCACCATGTAGCGTCCTCTCCTTCTCTGGAGAAATCGGATGGTAGTCCTGCCCTCTTTTCAGACATCTTCGCTCTTCCTCAAGGTGGGAGGTTGAGAGCGAAGTCTTCTTCCTCTAAGTGCGACATAGCTGTATTAGGTGGGACAGGAGTTGTATTCCTGTTGGTTGGGTCAACTTCCGTGCTAACTTGTGGAGGTGCGGGTAGGCTCTGAGAAGGGCGGCGATAGGTTCTGGTCCTATGGGGCCTGGGGTTGAGATGAGGGTTAGGAGTAGTAGAGCTTCCTCCGATTCGCAGTCTCAGAGGGTGAGCGGGGAGTCCGGTCTCGGGTTGTTGTTCGATGTTATGATCGTGTTCCCCTTCACTGAGGGGATCGGTGGCGGAGTAAATGGTAGCGGATTTCCCTAGTGGGGATGTGGGCCCACTAGACTCTTCTTGGTAGAACAAGGAGTGAACAAGGTTCAACTAGATCTTTTGTGACGCGATCTACGGGTATAGATCAAAGACACAATTGACCCCTAAGTTGTTCAGCTGTCACTCAGCAGTAGACAGGAGACTGATAGAAATCCGGGATAGTCTGAGAAGTCTTGACTGTGGCCCTCACTCAGGGATAGCAGGAGAACCAAATACCACGTAGATTAAATGTAGATCTAGTTAGGGAACTACTGTACAAGGCAATCATATTTATAGGGATAGGGGGAACAGCCACGATCATAACAAGCGATCATGGGTAAGGTGGGGATTGTCCTCTGGGTGAAGGGGAAGAAGGAAATACATGTCATAGGTGGGGGAAGTGAAGATTGTACAGGTGTTAGAGTACGATCGAAAGGGAAAAGCATCCGTGATAAGAAAGATAAGAGAGATTGGGTTCATACGATTTAATCTAGGGCATGGATGTATTCACATCCATGCGGGATCCGTTGGCCACTCTGGCACAGGTGCAGTTTCCTCCAGTCCTAGGGGTGGGGCTTGGACGTTCCACCATCCCGGGACAAAGTCTCCCAGGGGCTCCTCTCCCCAGGTGGCTCCTTTGGCTTCTCCTCCCCAGAACAGTTGTCGTCCTTCTCCATTCCCTCCGTATGGCGCTGCGGCGATGTTCCCATTCAGCCATGGTCTATCTCCTTCGTGGGGAAAAGGAGTGGCTCTCCTTGGGTAGTCCACATGGTGCGTGACAATTAGTAGCTGCTGGAGCAGTGCTAATGCAAAAAGATGGCAATGGGGATCTCCACCCATGTGCCTATCAATCCTCCACATTCATGCTGGTGAAGTGCAACTACAATATTCACAATTGAGAACTACTCACCATTATCCTTACATTAAAGGACTGGCACCATTACTTGACTGGGACGTCTTTTTCCATGACGGTCCTGATGGACCATAAGAACCTCACATACTTTAAGCAACCACATGACCTGTCCCAACACCATGCCTGGTGGCAACTCTTTTTACAGGAATTCAACCTCCATCTTGTACACACTTCTGGCAGCTAAATGGGCCCCACTGACTTCCTCTCCCACCCTGACCTGGTGGATGATGTGACTACACTGCTACAATTGATCCCTAATGATGTGTTTATCCACTCCATTGATTTGGCTCTTCAGAGTAAACTCAAATCACCACCCACCAACCCCACGGCCATTAAGGCCATGCTCTATGTGGAGCAGGGCAATCTTGCCTTTCCTCACATCAACAGTTCTGACTGAGAGATCTGTGATCAATCTCTATTCTACCAGGGATGCCTCTATGTTGACAAAGAATTCCAACAACCCCTGGTTCATGCTATCCATACCACCAACACAACAGGCCATCCTGGTTTTTTCCACCTTTATAACTTTATCTCATGTGACTATTGGTGGCCAGGACTTGTGCATTTCCTCTGCCACTACCTTGTAGGCTGCCCTGTCTGCCAGAAACACAAGGTCCAGACCCAACCCCACACCCCACACCTTGTCTCTACCTCTGCCTGCACCTCCCATCCTTTCCAACATATCTCCATGGACCTCATCACCAATCTTCCACTGGTGCCCCTCTGGAATGCTATTTTAGTCATGGTGGACCACAGACTTTTGAAGGGGGCTATTTTTATCCCTACCACCAAAACAGTCACTGCTGAAGGCATAGTCACCCTATTCCTTAAAAATGTATTCTCCTGGTTTGGAATCCACAATTTGATCATCTCCAATCAAGGTCCCCAATTTGCTAGCATCTTTGCACAAGAAATGGCCTGACTGCTACAATACAACTCAAAACTCTCTACTGCATACCACCTTCAGATGGATGGGGAGATGGAAAGAATCAACCAGGAGCTTGAAACTTACCTAGGATTTACTGCAATAAGAACCCAGTGTCCTGGAGTGACTTCCTCCCCATCACAGAATTTGCCCATAATTCTGCCACCCACTCTACTATGAAACAACCCCCCTTTTTGCTGATAAATAGCTATGAACCAAGAGGTTTTCCCCCTATCTTGAAAACCTTCATTCCCATGGTACAATTCACCCTTGACCAATGGGAGACAGCTTGGAAAGAAGCATCTGCCACAATTGCTTATGCCCAGAAAGATTATGACAAATAACAAAAAGGAAAAGCCTATTCCCCATATAAAGTAGAAGATCTGATTTGGCTCTCCATCAAAAACCTAAAGACAAGAGGGGAATTAGGAAAACAATAGCCCAAACAGAAGGGCCCATTTTGGGTGTTATAAAACATCAACAATGTCTCCTTTGAACTAAAACTCCTGAATCACTGGAAAATCCACAATGTCTTCCATGCTTCCCTTCTTTATCCATTCTCAGAAACTGCCAAATTTGAAAACACTGCCCCAGATATACTCCTGGAACTGGACAAAGACCTGGAAATGAAATGAAGGAAATATTGTTCCATAAGGGAACCTTCTGTAACCTTTCCTATTTGGTCAAATGGAAAGGATACCCACATTCAGAAAACACCTGGGAATCAGATGCCAATTTCACTCATTCCAACAATCTCATATTGGCTTATAAATGAGCCCACCATCTGTCAAACTAGAAACATGGTCTACTCCACCCAACCCACTTTCCAGGATAAGAAATATGGTCATTGGCACACCAAATTCATCCCTGCCATCACAAAGAAAGTAGAATATGATAGAAAAAAGAAACTCATCAAAGAAAAACAAGTCCACTTCCTGAACTCCTATATCAATGAACACTGGTTCTACTATAAGATTGACTCCTGTCTTTACCACTGGCACATCAAGAACTTCTACTGAAACACTTTCCCTCATTGTTGCCCCTTTTGGCATTCCCCCTTCTGAACCAATTATCCCCCTACTAACTGTGGTTGTGAGTGATGCTTACAATTTGAAATTGATTCCCTATATTATAACATCCTCACCAGTCCTTATGTAGCTGCTTGGTTAAACCAAAAATGGCACTCACACCCCATTTCCCATATAAAAACTCTCATCAATGCATATGAGGTCTACTCCAACATTCATTCCACTTGCCTAACCTAGTTGAAAACTCCTATGTCAGCCCTTTCTCCACCACATCCCAATCTGTTCTTGCATCCCAGCTTATCTACCTTGGCATCCTCATCAGACAGTCCCTCCACAAGCAGGGATTCAATGAGGTCATAGGTCAGCTCCCTCTCATCTCTGTCCATGGAATCATCTGGGAACTAGTCAGCCCCCTTATCCCCCAAATTAGAGCATGGGTTATCCGAAACAGAAGGTTGGTACTCTGTGCCAATGAAGATAGTGGAGGAACTGTGGCTGCTGATCCAGCACCACCTCTACTTACCTGCCTCTAAGTCCCAAGAGCAGGTGATGATGGAGGGGATTCTTCTCCCTTCATCCCTACTAAGCCCAATACATTCACCCCCACCTCCCTGACCTCTGCCTTTCTCCCCAATCCACTCAAACTAAAGGGGGGAACTGATGCCTCCCCATGAGCACACAAACATACTACTGACCCTGCCATCCTCCTCCCCTCCCTGACTACTCCACCTTGAACTGACCTTCTATGAAGAATCTCCTCACTGCCTGCTCTTTGCCGAGAACTCCTGCCCCTCTCTCAGAATATCCCTGAGGATCTCAACATCAGCACTGTATTCCACTGTGTTCGATGTAACTATGCCCACCCCTCCATCTGGGAATGCCCCCACTCCATTTGCCCTATCTGTTCCAGAAGGGCCTCTGCCCATTCACCCTACCAATGCCCCTCTCTTTCCACCCCTGTCACCTCCACCTGTCCTGAATGTGGAGGGACCCACCTCCTCTACTGGAGGTGTCCATTCTTCACCTGCCCCCATTGTCATGAGGTGTCCCCTGGCCATGCCAACACCAAGTGTCCCCTTCTCCAATCACTTGGAGGGGTTGAACATGGTGTCACACATCATGTGGATTATCCAAGGAGGACTACCCCTTTTCTCTCTGAAGGGGACTGGCCATGGCTTAACACCAACATTGTCACCACAGCTGATCAAGGGAGTATGAACAGACAATATCAGTTCTGACAAGGAGAGGTGCATGGAGCAACCTGGGGTGAGGACCCAGTGAACAAGCTGATATCAGGGTGGTGGAATGTCCAAGCCCCTCTGGTACCACTGGAGGAAATAACACCCACACCAGAGTGGCCCACTGATCTCACATGGATGTGATGCATCCATGCCAGGTGGTGAAACAGTATAAACTTTATTCCTTATCTTTGAACTATCATTTCTTTTCTATTACACCCTTACACTGGTACAATCTCCATCTTCCCCCACCTATGCTTATCATTGTAAACCCTTTACCCTACAGATAGACCCCCCTTCATCCATGATTGCTTGTTATGGTCATGGCAGTTCCCCTTTTCCCCTATAAATACAACTGCCCTATATAATAGACTCCTTAACTAGATCTACATTTAATCTATGTGGTATTAGGTTCCCTGCCATCTCTGAGTGAGGGCTGCAGACAAGACTTACCAAAACCTTACTGGACTTCTATCAGTCTCCTGTCTACTATTAAGTGACAGCTAGAATGACAGAAAGGTCTTTATGTCATAGATCTATATCCGTAGATCACATCACACATGGTAATTGATGAATGGAATCATCCCATATACCCAGAGGATGAGTGTAATGTTACAGAATGATGGCAGCAGACACCTACACCTTTTGTAACACAATCTACAGGTATAGATCTAAGACACAAAGGATCCCTGGCATTCAGCTGTCACTTAGCAGTAGACAGAAGACTGATAGAAGTCTGAGATGGTTATGGGAAGTCTTGACTGCAGCCCTCACTCAGGGATAGCAGGAGAACCAAATGCCACATAGATTAAACATAGATCTAGTTAGGGAACTACTGTATATGGCAGTTGTATTTATAGGGGATAGGGGAAACTACTATGACCATAACAAGTGGTCATAGATAAGAGGAGGACTGTCCATAGGGTAAAGGGGAAGTGGAGATAAGTGTAGGTGGGGGAAGGAAGGATCGCATCAGTGTAAGGATGTGATCAGAAAAGAGAAATATGTCTGATAGATAATGAAATAAAGTTGTACAATCTGATATGGGGGCATGAATGCATCACATTCATGTGGGATTGGTGGGCCACTCTGGCACAGGTGTGGTCTCCTCCAAGTGGATTGGTGGAGCTTGGATATTCCACCATCCTAGTATGAAATTCCCAAGAGGTTCCTCTCCCCAGGTAGCTTCTTCTTTCTCTTCTCCCCAGAACTGATGTTGTCTGTCTGGATTCTCTCCATATGCTGCTGTAGTGATGTTGGCATTTATCCAAGGCCTGTCCCCTTCAGAAGGAAAAGGGGTCACCCTCTGCAGGTAGTCTACATGATGTGTGACACCTTTCCTGGACATATTGGATGTGCTGAGTTTTTCTTTTTCTTCAGGAGGAATGGTCAACACTGCTGAGGACTTCTCCAGTGGTCTAGCTTGGGGAATGTCCCTCAAATTATGAAGCACATCTCCTCCTCTCCCTGACAATCAAGAGAATGTACCACTGGAAGAGGAGACATGGTTCACTTGGGATGGTTAGAACTTAGCTGACTTCTTTGCTCAGCATAAGAATACTTTTCCTTTTATTTAATTCTTCTTTCTACTTTTTAGGATATATTCAATCTTCTTCCCAGTTAGGTCAGTTACCAAATCACCCTTCCCTTCTCCACACAGCATCCGCCCGATTTGATATTACTTTCTTTATTCTGAAAGATCTCATATATCCTAGAATACTTATTATAGAATCTTCCCACACTTGTGGGAGGAAACTCATGCACAACCCTTTCCTTTTCTCTATAGGCTGTGCATAATCTATTGAGGGCTACTTCTAGGATGCTCTTCCATTCCCTGTCTCTCTTATGGCAGGTAATTCCCCAAGCTCAATTAGAAGGGAATAGATTCCCATCTATTCCCATTTATGTATAAATATGTAGCACCCATATAACTTAGTTCCTTTCCTTAGTTAGATTCTATGCAATTCTATGTGGAGTTTACACTGTATCTTGAAAGGGTGGACAGTTTGCCCTTTTTCAAGAGAGTTCTAGTCAGGCACTGCCTGAATCATCACTTCATTGTCTTTCACCTCACTACTTATGCCTGGGAGTCCATCCTATCAGTCTGTATTCATTATGGACCTCATTTGGGAGCCACAGATCTTTTCATCACACAATGCCTGCATCTTCATGTCCTGTGTTCCATATCACCAATCTGGGAGAATGAACCATGGTATAACCTGGACCACCAAGACCTCATGGACTTTAAGAAATGGAAAGGGAGTTCTTTTCCTTTCTTCTAAGCAGATAATTTTCTTTTGTTTTTCTTTCCTTCTTTTTTCTGATCATCAGATTTTACCTAGACTTTCATAGTGTCACCCCCACTTACCTACTTCTCACTGCATATGCCCAGAATTGAACCTTACCTTCTCTTTCTCACAACAGCCTTTATGATCAGAGTTCAATTCTTCCTTTTACAAATAACCTTTTATAAAAGCTATGTTAAGGTTCAGACCTGAATTAATGAGGAACCTTCTTGCATTGCCCTTCTCTTTTTATCCATAGGCAATGCAAGCAGCAAATTAAATATTATTCCTTAAAGAATACTTTCCATTTTCTATTCTCTTTTGGAATGGTAATATACCCAATTGAGATGGATGACCCAGTTGGGGATATTTTCCCATATCTATCCCCATACATATATAAGCACCTATGTATTCTTAGTTAGCCTTTAGTTTAATTCTATGCAATCTTATATGCAGTTGGCTGTACCTTGAAATGCTGGATGGTTTATCATTTCTTGAGAGAATTCTAGTACAACAGATTCTAGCCCTGTGCCTTCTATTGTCCACAGAGTTTGTTAATGCATGACAGGCCATCCTTTCCATCTGCATCTAATATAGGCCATGCATTGCTCATGCTGATTGGATCATCATTTGCTGCCTCAGACTCCATGTCCTGCATTCTGCATTAAAAGAATTAAACTCTTATGACACCCCCCCTGTTTTATCAGGTAGGGACACCTTACCTCCATGATTATAAACTCTGGATCAGACAACAAACCCCTCACCCCCTTCAACAAATCTTTTCAAGGGGCCTCTATCTCAGAGACACTCTGAGTCTCCAGGAGCAGACCAACTCCTAGAGCTTCTCCTATTACCCATACCCATCCCACACTGAGTATTCCTCAAGTTACTTGAGAATCACCCTCATTTGCATTATCTTCTCTCCCAGCTAAGCACTTCCACTGCCAGACTCCTTCTACACAAGTGGACATACCAGTACTCCCTGAAACATTTTCAGGAGAAAGATAGTCACCCCAGACAGCTGTTTACACAGCTCCCCATCCCACCCCAGGCCACCAGCTCCCAGAGTACTTTGCTGTCCAAACCCCTAGATCATCCAGAATCACTAACCAACACATCTGTCCCCATGTCGAATCTGTGGAGCAAGCAACCCAAGAAGCTCAAGACACCCTTACTGCCCAATAAAAACTAAGCACCATAGAGGTAGAAGAAGATTTCTCCCTAGGGGTACCACCTGGTAGGAAGATGGATACAGGAAAACTACTGGAGCTTAAAGCCACCCTCCCAGTGGACTTCTCAGAAAACAATAAGGATGCTCAATGGTGGATCTCTGCCATGAGGAACTATTTTAATGTAAATGCCCACATCTATACTGACAATGCTAGCAGGATTATCATAGCACTAAACAAGATGTTGAAAGGGAGAGGAAGAGTCTATGCTGAGGCATGTTACACCAAACCAACCCCAGAGAAAGCAGAGGATAGGATATGAAACAGATTCATAGAAAAATTCATCACATCATATATATCAAAAAATGAGAAAGTCAACACTAGGAGGAAAATAGGAAATCTAAGACAAGATAGGGGAGAATCTACTGCAAAAAGCACCCAGAAATACATCCAAGACTTTCAGCTCTTAGCTACCAAATCTGGAGTAACAGATGAAGGAGCTCTATGCAAATGGTTTATTCATGGGCTAAACTATGATCTGATAGGGATATTATTAGGATAAATGAGCCAACTACTCTTACCAGGTGGATAGAGTCTGCTCAGAAACAAGTCAGACAGCTTGAATGAGTTCAAGATCTCAGTGGAGGGAGATATGTGCACCAAGGTGCTGATGTAGGATGGTCTTCACATGACCCTAATACCATGGATATAGATGCAATACATCTCACACCTGTTGAAAGAGCCAGGCATATCAAGGGAGGCCTATGCTTTATTTGTCACTGAAAGGGATGCTGTTATGCTGGACAAGCGTGACACCTAGTCTGATTCTTTATCACAGCACACACTCAATAGTAGTGCGGAGACTAATAGAAATCCTAAGGGTTTGCTACAGTGACTCTTTCACACTGAGGAAACTAGACACCACACTTGTGATTGTGTAGATCTAGCTGAGGCTACAAGTACAGTTGGCTATTGTATTTATAGTGATCCCCTAAGATATAAATCCTATATGGAAAGGAAGAGGCAATGCAGATTGAGATCCACAAATACTACACCTCACATGAGGCAAAG
Source organism: Austroboletus festivus (assembly GCA_038088875.1). Lineage (NCBI taxonomy): Eukaryota > Fungi > Basidiomycota > Agaricomycetes > Boletales > Boletaceae > Austroboletus > Austroboletus festivus. The sequence continues at coordinate 30,866 of JBBPJU010000035.1, read as the reverse complement.
AATGAGATAGTCCGAATATGTGGTAAATGAAAAGGGGCTGGTGATGCCCAACATACTGGATGAATGATAAGACAATGAGGCCTCCATCAGGAGAGCTAAAGTATTGGTACAACCTACAGAGAGGTTGTTGATGGAAGATCTGAAGTAGATCAATGATCTAAAGTGTCCCCAATACTGAGGCAGAATAAGGGAACTCAGCTTTTGGATATCAAGAGAGGAAAATAAGAGGTGTATCGTCTGACTTTCAACCCACTACTTCATCCACTCATCAGCCTGTGGCCAGGCTGGTTCTTCCTCCAGTGGGGGATCTAGTTCATCAACATCATATCCATTCCCCATCCATAATCAACACGTAGTGCAGAAACAATCCTTCCGATGACCTAAACAATCCTTATCAAGGATCATAACATTACCTCCATTGTATGGCTGAAACCCCAATTCACACCATAGATCTGTCCTTGTTCTCCAACCCTGGGGATCTGGGGCAATCAGAACATCTGTGAGGACTGTGTCCTGGAGCAGTGAGGTGAGAGTGGGGACAGACGTAGGATCTGCAACCTCAAATGGTATGATCATCTCCCTTGCAGAGTCTGCAGTGAAGAGTGGGATAAGGCTGTCTAGGTACCAACTGTTGAGCGGGAGGGGGAGGGTTGCTGATTCAGTCGCTGAGAGGGGGTCTTGTGGGGAGGAGGAGTTGGTCAGTTCGTTCTTCGTCAGAAGATGATTAGGTAGAAGGTGTGATGGAACAAGGATTCCTTCTGCTAGGGCCATGGTGCAGGAGTGGGGGGACCCGGTTAGGCAAGATAATCACATCAGTGAAATTCCCAGTGCAAGCTTGGATGATACTTCGATAATATCTTCCAGAGCAATATCCTCTAAGTCTAATAACCTGGGGTTGGTCCTGGAAGATTCTTTCGATGAAGTTAATGAGGGGGACGGCTGGAAGAGAGCCGATAGTTCTGTTGAAGTTGAGGTAGTGGAGGGTGTCCAGGATGTGTTTGATGGACTCTTCACGGACATTGGTAGCATGCTAACTATCTCATAAAGGGGTGGTTAATGTTACGCTGAACAAGCGTGACACCTAGTCTGATCCTTTATCGCAGCACGCACTCGATAGTAGCGTGAAGACTAATAGAAATCCAAAGGGGTTCACTGCAGTGACTCTTTCACACTAAGGAAACTAGATACCACACTTGTGATTGCATAGATCTAGCTGAGGCTACAAGTATAAATGGCTACCGTATTTATAGTGATCCCCTAAGGTATAAATCCTATATGTGGAAGGGAAGAGGCACAGTGGATCAAGATCTGTAAATGCTGCACCTCACATGAGGCTAGGAACGAGGTAGTCCAATGATATGGTAAATGAAAAGGGGTTGGTGATCCCTGGCATACTGGTAAGAGATAACACAATGAGGACTCCATCAGAAGAACCAAAATACTGGTACATCAACGGAGAGGTCATTGACAGAAGATCTGAAGTAGATCAATGACCTAAAGTGTCCCCAATACTGAGGTGGAAAAGGGAACTCAGCTTTTGGGTATCAAAGAAGAAAATAAGGGGTTCATTGTCCAACTTTTGGCCCACTCCTACATCCACTCATCGGTCTGTGGCCAGGCCAGTTCTTCCTCAGGTGGAGGATCTAATTCATCAACATTGTATCCATTTCCCATCCATAACCAACAAGTAGAGCAGAAACAGTCCTTCCGATGACCAAGACAATCCTTGTCAAGGATCGTAACAGTTAATCATTTACATAGATGACCTGCTAATCCATTAAGCAGACCAGAAGACCCATGATAAAAGGACTAGGAAGGTCCTCACCCAACTACAAGAACACCAGCTCTATCTAAAGATGGAGAAGTATATGTTAAACACTCCCAAGATTAAGTATTTAAAAATGGTACTCCAAGAAGGAGAAGTAGTGATGGACAAGGTGAAACTAAAGACCATAGAATATTGGGAGCCACCACAAACAGTAAAGCAGGTTCAATCATTCCTTGAATTCTGTAACTTTTACCAGAAGTTCATTCCAAATTTCTCCCAACTTGCCCTCCTCCTCACTGCCCTCACCATCAAAGGAAAGCATTGGGCATGGACCCCAACAGGAGATGATACTTTCATTGCTCTCAAATGACTATTCCTTTGTGCCCCCATACTTTGATACCCAGACATCCAAAAGCCATTCTGGCTTATGACCAACACCTCCCTTGCCACTGCAGGGGTGTTCTTATGCAGAAAAATGGAAATGGTGATTTCCACTCATGCATCCACTGGTCTTCCATATTCTCTCCAGCAGAGAGAAATTATGACATTCATGATCAGGAACTTCTTGCCATCATACTTGCCCTGGAAGATTGACAACACTACTTAATGAGGACCACTCATGTAGTAGTGATCCTAATAAATCACAAGAACCTTATATACTTCAAGGAGTCCCAAAAGCTCTCATGATGCCATGCCTGATGGCAATTGTTTTTACAAGATTATAACCTTAAACTGGTCCACACTCCTGGTGGGCAGATGGCCCCTGCAGACATGCTCTCCTGACCAGACATTATTACTGATAAAGAACCCCCACTCCAGCTCCTTTCTAATGACATGTTCATCTGCAGCATTGATACAGCCCTTCACAATAAAATCAATGCCCCTCCCACCAACCCCACCATCATGCAGGCCCTACTCAATATCAATAAAGGTCTGCTGCCTTTTCTATGCTCCAACCTGAATAATTGGACTTGGGATAACAACTCCCTGCACTACAAGGGAAGATTGTATGTAGACAAGGCATATCAAACACTGCTCACCCACACCATCCACACTGCTAACACCACTGGACACCCCAGGTTCTTTCATTTATATAAAATTATATCCTATAATTATTAGTGGTCTGGTTTAGCCAGGTTTATTCAATGGTATCTGGTAGGCTGCTCTATCTGCCAGAAACATAAGCCCATCATGAACCCATGGAATCCCTCCACTCAGCCCATTCCTGCTGTTGCAATATGGCCCTTCCAGCATCTATTAATGGATCTTATCATGGATCTTCCTCCTTCATTACCAGTGGACACTATTTTAGTTATGGTGGACCACAAACTTTCAAAGGGGGGTATTTTCATCCCTATAAGCAAAACAGTGACTGTGGAAGGCATTGCCAAGCTCTTTTTAGAATGAGTATTCCTCCAATATAGTCTTCATGACTCAATAATCTCTGATCACAGCCCCCAGTTTGCCAGCACCTTTGCATGAGAACTTGCCAGACTACTGAACTATGACCCTAAATTGTCAATGGCCTATCATTCACAAACTGATGGAGAAATGGAACAAGTCAACCAGGAGCTCAAAACCTATCTATGGATTTACTGTCACAAGAAGCCAGAGACATGGAAAGATCTACTTCTGATAGCAGATTTGCTCACAACACTGCAGTACACTCCACCAGACATCCCCATTTCTCCTCATGACTGGATTCCTTCCCAGAGGATTTCCTCCACTCACCTGATTCTTTATCCCTGCTATACAATACATGCTAGACCAATGGAGAACAGCTTGGAAAAAAGCTTCCACCACTATAGAGTTTGCACAGGACAAATACAGAAAACAACAAAAACCCATGAAGTATAAACCATATGTTAAAACTAGGTGGGCGAAGGACCTCCGGAGTTAATCAGAAGTGGAGTTAGGGGAGGTCAAGCAGGACTTGGCTTCACCATATCTGGTGTGCCCTTACAAGGGATCCTGTTGTCCTGAATTTCAGAGCAGAGGGTCAGAGGACAGAGGGTGTCGGAGTGAAGTCGCTTAACAACTAGAAGAATTAGAGAAAGGGATGTTTAAGTTGTTTATGTCAATATTCAAACTGAAGTATATACAACTAAAGTATGGAGTTTATATAGTATGGAGAAGACAGATTACTAATGACTGTGGAGTTGGAGGTGGAGTTGTGCTGGAGCATTGCCTTGAGGCAATGCCTTTTAGCAATCAATGGTATGGGTACTAGGGATAACTGGGAATGTAAGTAATTGAATATAACTAGAAAAACATAATGAGGAGACATAGGGAATAATACTATACAAGTCTGAGTCAAATATCTATGAGGTAAAGAGGAAATTGCACCAGAGGTGCTGAGGAGTTGTACTAGAGGGGCAGAGTTGCGCTGGATATGACACCATATGAGAAAGGAGACCTTGTATGGCTGTTCACAAAAAACCTTAAAATGAAAGGAGAACTACAGAAATTACTACCCAAAAGAGAAGGTCCCTTTAAGGTTCAATGTGTCATTAATAAGGTCACATTAAAACTCCAGCTTTCATAGCATTGGAAAATCCACAATGTGTTCCATACCTTCCTATTGCTCCCATTTTCCCAGACTGATGAATATGGACCAACAACTACTGAAGAAAACCTTGAGTTGGAATAAGATGAACCAGAGTATGAAGTCAAAGATATCTTATTTAACAAAGGAGAAAAGTTCCCCATCTCCTATCTAGTCAAGTGAAAGAACTACCCACATTCTGAGAATACATGGGAACCTGAGATCAACTTCACCTATGCTGATGAAATCCTAAAGGCCTATAAAAAGGCCCACTTTCTCACCTAACTGCAATGATTTTCCCCATTCAGGACACTTTTTACTATGCCAAAGGAAAGTGGCACACCAAATTCATCTCAGGCATCTATATACTTGGAATCTTACTAAATGAGAAAAACCAGAATGCCACATCCACTTCCTAAACAAGCATATTGGAGAACACTGGTTTTGCAAATTCAATAGCTGCCCCTATCACTGGTCATCAAAGAACTATTGATTCCCCAGTTTTAGTTGAATCACCCTATGGCCTCCTCCTATCTCCACATTTTATGCAACCATCACTCCTTTTGGCCACTATCACTGACACTTATGATATAAATGAAATTCCTCACTATGAATGGGCTTATCTATACAACAACCTCCTCACTTACCCCTTTGTTGAAAAGTGGCTCTTTAATAAGAGACACCATAACAACATTTCCACATTACATAGCCTCATCTCTGCCTATAATACCTACATGGAAATCAGAACTTTCCAATTCCTCTCCAACACCCATGTCAGCCCCATCTCCACAGTCACTCAACCAGTTCTCACCTCAAAACTTGTGTACCTAGGAGTCCTCCTCAGACAGGCCCTCCATAAGGAAGGATTCAATAGAGTTGTCAAACAACTACCCCTTATCCCCACCAGCTGCCTCATTATCAACCTCATCACTACTCTCTCCATCCTGATCAGAGATAGAGTCATCTGAGACCAGAGCCTTGTTTTACATGCCCCAGGAGGCAAAGGAGGCAATTCAGACTATTCTATGTTGCTGCCTCTCCTATCTTGGGTCTCTGGACTAACTCCAGGCGATGATGAAGGGGATCTTAATTCCAATGACCCTCCTTCAAACTAAACCTTCCTCCTCAACCCACTAGAAGAATTGATGGATATCCTCCCATAAGTGCTCTACCACAACACCAACCCCCCAATATCTGTTCCTGATCCATCTACTCCACCTAGCTGTCACCCCCTCTTGAACCACATCTTGTCTCCACCAACCCTCAGATGAGGCTTACCCCCTCTCTCCTAAAACATCCCTGAATTAGACTCCATCTCCTCAGCCTACCAGTGTCACCAGTATAACCAGTCCCATCCTGCTTATTGGGACTGCTCCCTCTGCATCTGTACAGGCTGTTCCAGAAGTGCCTCTGGCCATCCCCCATACTGCTGCCCAGCTCTTAGGACTCCTGCTGTTAGCAGAAGTTGCAAACACTGCAGCCTTTACCACAACAACTATTGGGAGTACCCCTTCTATTCATGCCCCTTCTGCAACTTACATCTACCCAACCATACCATTTCTGACTGCCCAAGAGCAGGAGTGGAAAGAGGGAGTGGAGAGCTTAATGGATGAATGGAATTATCTTGTCTATCCAGAGGAGGAGGGTAATGATATAGAATGATGGAGGCAACTGCTCACTCTGTATCCAGAGCTGCTGGATGCCCTATCTTTTTCTGCTACCTTTATGGAAGAAGATATGGAGATAGAACCTCACTATACTAATGAGTGGAATTGGGATGCCAATGCTTGGGGAACAGAGGTCCCTACAGAGAACATATCTCCAACCTGGGAGAATGAACTGTGATATGACTGGGACCACCAAGTATTACAGAATGGTGGAGGCAATCTCCTATCCTATACCTGGAACCATTGGATGCCCTGTCTTTTTCTTCTCAATTCACCAAAGAAGACATGGAAGTCAAACCACAGTTCACCAATGCTTGGGATGGAGATGCAGACATGTGGAGAATAGAGGATCCCCCATAGGAGGACATTCCCCCAAACTAGAAGAATGAGCCATGGTATGACTGGGATAGATGCGACCTAATGGACTTCATGGACAGGTGAGGACATTCTTTCCCATTCTTCTGAAAGCCTGATTCTCCCTGTTACACTTGAACCGGGTAGGTCCAAGTATAGCCCTTAGAGTCAAAGGTTTGGTATGGAGTATCATCTAGTGAATACTCGAAGAGTTTAAGATAGGAGCGTCCACTCGAAGTAGAACAAAGACTTGAGTCAGGGAGACTGAGTGGAAGAGAACACTCAGGAGTCTGACAGGGAATAAGCATAAGAGTCATGATTGTATAAGGGAGAACTAGACTAAGGTACATGGCAGCGAGCAGACAGTCTTATATAGTGAAGAGGAATGAGAGGCAGTGTGGGAATACTGCTGTGAATAAAAACGAGGCTGTTCATAGGTGAGTCATATAGAATACAATAGAATGTCAAAGAACAATCAATGAGTCAGAAGATAAGGGAATGACTCATGATGACAAACAGTAAATGAGCAATCGGGCCAATTACTATGCATCAATGAATAAGCATGAATAAGAAGATATGACTCAGCCTGAAAACAAATTGGATGTATCCCAAGTGGGATTACCCAAGAAGAAATGAAAGGCTAGAGTCAATACAAGGGTTATACATAAAGAAGAAAGAAATCATAACATTACCCCCTTTATATCCTCAAAGCTACTGTGAGAGACTTTTAGATGAGCTGGCGCACAGCAGCCAGTTTATTCTCATCTTAGATGTCACCGACATCTTCTGTCATGTTGGACTCGGCGATGGGGTCATATATGTCAATAAGGGAACCTTCTGACTAGGGGCTAGGAGAACGAGGGCGAGGAGGGGACCTTCTAGGACAACCACACCCCATACTTTGGCGAGGGAGTGGAATTCCTGGTGGGGGTGGAATTGGTAATGCGAAATGAGTGGTGGCATGGTGGGAGGCAGAGGATACCAACAATGAGAACAATGATTGGGAAGGAGTGCGATGATGAAGAGGACATGAATGTTGAGTATGACCGGGATGCCATTTAAGGCAGTGGCTGCATTGATAGAAGATGCAATCTACTCGAAGATGGCCTAGGCGATGACAAGAAAAACAAGCTTCATGATATCGAGGGTGACGTGGCAACAGAGGCATAGTATGGTCACCACCTGTCCACCACGCTTCAATACAATCTACCAAGGCTTGTTCTTTGAGGATGAGAGGTGATGAGGAGGCAGAAGGGGTAGTAGCAGCGAGATATGCCGCATGTTGTTCACCTTTTTCTCTGGCCACTTCCTCGGCTCGTTCTAACATATGGATCATGTCCAACTGGTGCATCGCGTCTTCTATGAGGTGTTGGATATCCATACTGATACGCCGTAACTTCGAAGTGAAAAGCCCTACGTGGGCATTCGAAGTCATAGTCTGGTTCATTGTCTTGAGAGTACCACATTCTAAATGAGCCATGAAAAGGTTATGAAGAGCCGACTGGGGGTGGAGAAGATCGTTGATAGCGAGGGTATGTCCTGGGTGATGAAGAATCCCTACATAAACTTGTTCTCTGCATGCTCTCTCAAGGCGAGTATCAGTCATAGGTTCAGCATGCATAGGGGGGTAGGGTATGCCTGGTGGAAGTGTACTGGTAACAGAGATTTCAGTAGCAGCAGCGGTAATCGCATCAAGGGTGACCAGAGGGGTAGCAGGATGAGTAGGAGTCATAGCAGGGGTGTCAATGGAGGAGAAAACTGAAGTGATGGAAGACATTTTAAAAAGTAAAGAGGTCTGGAGGGAGGTAGTGTCAATGGAAGTAGAAGCTAAGGAGAGAGATGGGAGGGATGACGGTTTTTATATTCTTTTAAGGCAGATCTTGCATTTTTCATATCCCACTCAGGGACCCATGAGTCTTCTTCAGCGGAGTATTCTTTCCATCTGATCAAATAGAAGCGGTTTGATGGAGTTCCACGATGCCATATTATCTTCTCAATTTCATATTCTTCTTCTCCTTCTATCAATTCTGGAGGCGGTCTAGGGAAGTTCTTTCCATATATGGCATTTTCTTGATAGGACATGAGAAGAGAAGTGTGGAAAACAGGGTGAATCTTCCAGGTACTGGGAAGTCATAAGCGATAAGAGATAGGAGATAACACCTGAACGATGGTAAAGGGTCCTTCTCTCTTGGGCACAAACTTTGGGTTGTCTATATTTCTTTTCAAATTCCAGGCTTCTAACCAAACTTTATCTCCTTTGGCGAATGGCATAAAAGTCTTCTTCGAACATGCAGCCATCAGCTGTCTAGCTAGTTCATGAGCTGCCAGAGCTTCTTCTTGAGCTGCTAGGAGTCTTTTGACTCGTTCTTCTACAGCAGGGACTTTGCTTTTTGGGAATATCATTGGGAGGGCTAGGGGTTTATAGCCCATCATGAGATAGAAGGGGGATTTCCCTGTGACAGAGTGGGGGCGACAATTGTGAGTAAATTCAGCAATAGAAATGTGTTCAGTCCAATCAGAGGGGTGGTTACCACACACGATATGAAGATAGGTTTCTATTTCTTGGTTTACCCTTTCAATCTCTCCATCTGTTTGAGGGTGATAAGCGGTAGACAGGGCAAGGTCATACTATAACAGTGTCCCTAGTTCTTTGGCAAAGGAAGACGCAAACTGCAGTCCTCTGTCAGAGATGATTTTGTCATATAATCCAAACCGTTTGTAAACTTTATGGAAGAAAAGAGCGGCTATACCCTCTGCCATGATAGTTTTCTTTGTCGGGCAGAGAATTACCCCCTTTGTAAGCCCATGGTCGACCATGACCAAGAGGGAATCAAAGCCGGCGGAAAGGGGAAGGTTAGTAATAAGATTGCAGGAAATTTGTTGGAAAGGACAAGTGCAGGAGGATTTAATGGGCAGGAGAGGTGGTATGGTGGGGTGAGTGTTGGACTTATTGGCCTGACAAATGGTGCAACCAGAGACGTATTGGCAGATGAAGGAAGCTAAGCCAGGCCACCAGAAATTGGCAGAAACCAGTTGATGGGTTTTAAGGAAGCCAGGATGGCCCACAGAGGGATGATCATAATAGTGCGCGACTATGTCATGTCAGAGAGCAGGGGGAATATAGACACGGTTTCAGTAGGTGAGGAGATTGTCTGTATATTTCCAATCTGTAAGGCATGCTCAAAGGGTGGAAGGGGTGTCGGATAGGTTTAAAATGGTTTTCTGAACCAAAGGGTCGGATGAAGAAAGAGAGGTGATACTGGTATATAGGGCAGAGTTGATAAGATTTATGAAAAGGGATGGGGGAAGAAGAGTGACAGAGGAATTGTCAGAGGAGTCATCGGGGCAGCGATCTGGTTGACAAGACAATGCATCAGGCTCTGAAAGAAGAGAGCCAGGAACATAAATCATCTTGAGATCATAGTCCGCAATGTCCAGAAGCCAACGAGCTTGTCGGCAGTTAAGATTCTGTGGTTGCTTAAAATATAAGAGATTTTTATAATCAGTAAAGACTTGAACAGGTGAAGAGAAACTGAGTAAATGATGACACCATGCTTTAAGCATGCAGATAACTGCAAGAAGTTTGCAGTCATAAATATCATAGTTGCATTCTGTAGGGGAGAAGGTTTGGGAGAGGTACAAGCATGGGTGCCAGTCTCCATTGGAATCTGTTTGGAGGAGAATACCCCTGGTGGCATATTTGGAAGCATCTGTGGCAATAGCAAAAGGGGCAGAAGGGTTCGGGAACTGGAGAACTGGTTGTGACAAAAAGAGTTCTTTAAGATTTGTAAATGCATTATTACATGCAGAGGACCAATCCCATTGTTGATCCTTTTTGTAAGGTCAAGGAGAGGGCGAGCTATCTCAAAGTAGTGGAGAATAAATCATCTGTAAAAGTTCACAAAACCTAGAAAGGATCTGACGTCTTTAACCTTGGTAGGTGTTGGCCAGGAAGCAATCCCGTCAAGTTTGACAGGGTCCATTGCGAGAGAGCCTGGTCTGACAATCATTCCCAGATAGTCAACTTCTGGGACATTGAAAAGGCATTTCTGCAACTGTAGGCAGAGGTTTAGTTCTCTCATCTGCTGGAGGACTTGGCGTGTTATTTCATCATGATCTCGTTGATTGTGGGAAAAGATGAGGATGTCATCCATATAGATAACGATCTTTCCAGCAGCAATGAGGTCTCTGAATTCCTTGTTCATAAATCGTTGGAAGGTAGCGGGGGTGTTTTTTGGGCCAAAAGGCATTACGACAGGTTCAAAAAGCCCTCTATAAGTAATGAAAGCCGCCTTCCATTGATGTCCTTCTTTGATATGGATGTTATTATATCCCCAACGAATGTCGAACTTGGTGAAGATCTTGGCATCTTTTAGTTTATCTAGTAAATCGGAGATCAAGGGTAGTGGATAAGCATCTCGGATAGTATGGTCATTGAGGTATCGGTAATCTTGGATGGGTTGCAGTTTCCCATCCTTTTTTTTAACAAAGAAGAATGGAGCTGCCTGAGGAGATGAGGAGGGATGAATCTTTCCAGATTTCAAATTTTCATCTAAAAATTCGTCCTGGGCTTTGCGTTCTTTGGTAGTAAGTGGGTACAACTTTCCAATTTTTGGGACAAAACCTTCTGTGAGGTTGATTTCATGGTCACAGTCTCCGCTGGGGGGAAGAGGCGTGTCTTCATCAGCGAAAATATCTTTGTAGGTGGAGTAGGCCTCGGGTGGAACTACTTCTTTCTTTTTGTTGTCGATGGCTAGCTGGGTAGAAGTAGTTAAAGCTGCACAAGTTAAAGAGGGATTAGGGATGAAACGTTGATTGGCCAGAATGGTCCTAGATAATGATCGGAGTGGTTTAAAGTATGACATATCTCTACTCAGGGCAATTTGGGCACATAGGACGTCATCCTCAGTTCGATTTAAATAAGCAAAGAGATGTTCATTAACCAGGGTGTCTACAGAGACATGTTTTGGGATTGGTTCTTGATATTTCCATCTGGTGTAGAGATCTTCCTTTTCTTGTTTAGTTTGTTCATGAAGGGTCATGAACTCGGTTGACTGGTCGGTTTCCTGGGCTATTTGAAGAGTTCTTTCCTTCCAGTCAATCATAGGATTGGTCTCTGTTAGCCATGGAAGCCCAAGTATAATATTCTCTTTTCTGCAATTCATGATGTGGAATGTTGTTTGTTGGAGAAGTCCATTGACATTTACGAAAAGAGTTGTGGTGAAATTGATTGACCCTCCTTTGTTTAGAGAGGTGTCAGCATTTCATACAGTGATGGGGAAGGGGAGTCAATGTCAGGGAAGATGATGTTTTTTAACGAAGTTCCAATCAATACAGGAGATCTGGGCTCCTGAATCCACTAGGGCAGAGGTGGCGACGACTTTGACCATGTCTGATGCAAGAAGGAGTTGGACAGGAATTCTCATAGCTTTAATACTGATACATGGTTGGGAAAAAGGAGGTATGTGCATTGCTTTTGTCCTCCTGTCTAAAAATCCATCGCCACCTTTCCTACAACTTGTTCTTCCATCTCCTCTACTCCAGACTCAACGACCTTGATATCTTTGGGTGGTACTGCAGGTGGTTTCTTTTCAAACTTTACCCTACAGTCTTTCGTCATATGCCCTTTCTAATGACACTTGAAGCATTGTCCTTCCTTCCTACATCTTTCTCGCTCTTCATTAGTCAGCTTCTTCGGCAGGGCAATGAGATCTACATCCATGGCGTTGGGATCCCTGGTGGTTCGAGGTGTAAAGGTTGGGGTAAAGGTAGTGTTACCCTTTTTATGCCTAGAGGCAATTTCGAGGGCTCTTTCTTTGACAGTGGCAAAGTGAGCAGCTTTCGTGTACCAGCTGGCGATGGTAGTTGGTACAGTTTCCATAGTGTGAACTCGTCTCATTAAAGAGACAGGGATTCCTGATGTGAAGTAGTTAATCAGGACATCATCATTGCTTACTCCAGCAATGGTGACTTTTTAAAATTTGCAATATAATTCTGAAGAGTGGGGTTATACCCTCCAGAGTGATTTTCGTAGATCCTAGTTTTGGCTAGCCAGGCTAATGCTTCTCCCTTTGCATCTTTGTTGTCAAAGGTGTCTTTAAAGGCGGTTTCAAAATCTGTCCAAGATCCAAGAGAGAAATTCCCTCCAGTTAATTTGGTCTCCCTGAATATAGCAGCCCAAGTAAGGGCCATTCCTTTCTTCATGTACGATAATGCATAAGCAATTTTTTTTGTATCTGTGTTCTAGAGGTCGACGTTAATGGCAAGGTAGAGTTGAACTGTCCTTAGCCATGGTAGGGCTTTGGTTGGGGTACCATCAAAGTCTTCCAGGGTGCCAAGGCGTAGTTCAGTGGGTTTCTGAGAAGACATGGTGTTTGGTGAAGAGAAGGTAGGGCATACTAGAGGTGGGAAGAAAACCCTTCCTGTCTGAGGCTGTGGGGTTGGGCTTGGAGGAGTGGGGGCTCTGGGGATGACAAGGGTGGATGATAATTGTCCAGCAAGATCCAGGAGTTCTTCTGGTTCTTCATAAACAGGAATGTCTGAATCAGAGGGTTCTCCTTTGGAGGGTTCCGAGGGTTCAGAGGTTTTGGGTTCCAGTTCTTCTGGTTCTTGGCAAAGACGCCAGCTGAGGTGTCTGGGGAGTGAAATGGTGGGCAATCTAGATCAAAGCTAGTCGCGATATGATAGTCTAGTTCTTTTATTACACTTGAACCAGGTAGGTCCAAGTATAGCCCTTAGAGTCAAAGGTTTGGTATGGAGTATCATCTAGTGAATACTCAAAGAGTTTAAGATAGGAGCGTTCACTCGAAGTAGGACAAAGACTTGAGTCAGGGAGACTGAGTGGAAGAGAACACTCAGGAGTCTGACAGGGAATAAGCACAAGAGTCGTGATTGTATAAGGGAGAACTAGACTAAGGTACATGGCAGTGAGCAGACAGTCTTATATAGTGAAGAGGAATGAGAGGCAGTGTGGGAATACTGCTGTGAATGGAAATGAGGCTGTCTGTAGGTGAGTCATATAGAATACGATAGAATGTCAAAAAACAATCGATGAGTCAGAAGATAAGGGAATGACTCATGATGACAAATAGTAAATGAGCAATCAGGCCGATTACTACGCATCAATGAATAAGCATGAATAAGAAGATATGACTCAGCCTGAAAACGAATTGGACATATCCCAAGTGGGATTACCCAAGAAGAAATGAAAGGCTAGAGTTAATACAAGGGTTATACGTAAAGAAGAAAGAAATCATAACACTCCCCACTTTCTTTATCCTATTTCATAGATATCCCTTTTTCCCCCTTCAAGTTGCCACCCCATCCATTCTACTCCTCACAGCATCCAATGGGGTGAGCATTACTTCCTTTTCTAATCTGATCTATGATAGAGGATATATTTCCTTTTATGAATAATGTTTCATTTATCAACATTAGAGTTCAGACCTGAACTGACAGAAAACTCTTGCACACTGCCCTTCTATTTTCATTTGAGACAGTGTGTGCAGTCTTATTTCCAATTTCCCAAATAGGACACTTCTCTTTCTTTAGTGAACCTTACCCTATTGGATAAGGCAGTGTTTCCCCAACATTGGGGAAGTCCCCACTAGGGATAACTCTCTCATCCTCTTACCATTTATGTATATAAGTGCCCATGTACAGTAAGATTATCCCCAGTTAGAATCTATGCATCCTTATGTGGAACTAGCTGTACCTTAAAATGGTGGATAGTTTACTGTTTCTGGAGAGAGTCCGAGTGCAACAGGTTTTAGCCCTGTGCCTCCTTCTATTCATGGAATTTGTTGATGCCTGACAATCTATCCTTTCTATCTGTGTCCAATACAGACCCTGGCTCACTAGAGGATATCTTATCATCACCAGGCAGCTAGGCCTTCATGTCTTGAATTCTGTATCAAAAGATTCAAACTCTACCTCCCATTCCCCTGTCTTATCAGAAAGGGAACAACTGCCACCAAGATTGTGGCCCAATCTGGATCAGAAGAAGACCCCATCCCCTCCTCCCCTATAGACCAGACTATATGAGGGACCCCTATCCCAGATACACTTTGATGCCTCCAGAGCAGACCAACTCCTGGAGCTACTACTCTCCCCCATATCTATGCCTTACCAAGTACTCCTCAAGTTACTCACAGATCACCCTTATTTGCACTATCTCCTCTCCCAGTTGAGCACATCTGATGCCAGACCCCTCCTGTTCAAGTGGATCTCCCAGTACTCCCTGAAATATTTTCAAGAGGAAGTTTGTTACCCCAGACAGATATTCTCACAGCTTCCCATCCCACCCCTGGCCACCAGCTTCCAGAGTACTTTATCAGCCAACTCCAATGGCCTCCCCAAACAACTGATCCACACATCTGCTCCTATCTTGAATCTATGAAATGAGCTACCGAGGCCACACTACAATCCCTTGACACCCAAAAATGCCTAGCCACCATGGAGGCTGAAGAAGACTTTGCACTAGGACCACCCCCACTTAGGAGATCAGCCATAATGGACTCAGGAAACTACCTGAGATAAAAGCTGCCCTCCCAGCAGACTTTTCAGGAAATAATGAAGATGCCCAATGGTGGATATCTGTACTAGGGAACTACTTCAGAGTAAATGCCCACATATATTCTGATGATGCCAGCAGGGTAGTCATCACACTCAACAAGATGTCAAAAGGAAGAGGAAGAGTGTATGCAGAAGCATACTATGCTGCCACCCCAGGATGAGAGAAAAAAGAGAAAGCAAGGGAGAAGTTCACTGAGGAATTCATTGCCTCATTTGTATCCAAGGAAGAAAAGGCCAATGCCTGAAGATAAATAGGAAACTTCAAACAAGAAAGGGGAGGATCAATTGCAAAGAGTACCCAGAAATATGTCCAGGATTTCCAGCTGCTTGCTACCAAGTCTGGAGTAAAGAACAAAGGAGCCCTATGCAAATGGTTTGTTTGCAGGCTGAACAATGATCTCACAAGAGACATCATCAGGATCAATGAACCAACCACCCTCATGGGTTGGATTGAAAGCACTCAAAAGCAAGTCAGACAGCTTGAATGGATACAAGACCTCAGTGGAGGGAGATATGTATACCAGGGTACCAGTACAGGATGGAACTTCTCCATGTGACCCTAATGCCATGGATGTAGATGCAATATTTCTCACACCTGTTGAAAGAGCCAGGCATGTTAGGGATGGCCTATACTTTATCTGTCACTGAAAAGGATGCTCCACCAAGAATCATAAGCACCCTAGCTCTGGCAAGCCAACAGGGAAGGCCTCTGACTCTCCATCAAGGGTAAGGATGAGAGAGGTAAGGGAGGAAACACAGGGCACTCCACAGCAAGATAAGACCTTGGAGTACATCAGGAAAATACTCGCAAAGAGGAAGGGTACTAATAGGGAGATCCTTCATGTCTTGCAGCAAGTCTACAAAGATGACAAGTATGCTAATGATGAAGAATCCAATGCAGAGGGGGATAATGGAAAGGAAGAAACCCACAATGATGAGCATATCAACATTCTCTCAACTACCTTGCTCAAGAAAATTGCTAAGATAAAGGGTTTTTAAAGGGGAAACAGCAGTCAATGTCCAAATCCCCAGATAGCTCACCAAATATAATATACTCAAAAGAACAATGATCTATGCTTGTCCCAGTAAAGATCCAAACCATGTTTGGAATCATCAACACACAAGCCCTGATTGACAGCAGGATGACTGGTAACTTTATCAGTGTGTGGTATGCATGAAAATGGAAAATCCCAATCACAAAGCTCAAGGAGCCAAAGCAAGCCATACATGTGGATGGATCTCATAATGCTGGAGGAAGTATCACCCAGTGTGGATTCTTGTCCATGACAATCAGTGGACAAACTAGCCAAAGAAGCCTCATGGTACTAGGGCAAGAAAAAACCTCCATCATACTAGGAATGGCCTGGCTTGCAGAAGAAAACCCTATAATCAACTGGGAGAAATGAGAACTTCTACTGATCATCAAGAACAGTGAGGAATACAGCTTGCAAATAGCACAGTGATACCTAGCAAAGAATATTGCTGAAGACCTTGATGACCCATCAGAGGAAGTCATCATTTGAGAAAGCCTCATAGAAGAAGAACTTATAAGAAAAACCACAATATCCACCCAGATCGCTAGTAAAGCAGAGATAGAATAAAAAGTTCTACCTCCAGAGTATAAAGAATATGCAGAAGTATTCTCTGAGAAGGCAGCCACCACAATGCCCCCAGAGAGGCTGTACAATCATAAAATAGAACTCACCCCAGAGTTCACACCCTAACAAGTAAAGAACTACTTGCTCAACCCTGAAGAAATGAAAGCCTGCCAGGAGTTCATAGATGAACACCTGAGGAATGGCAAAATAGTCCAGTCATCATCTCCACAAGCAGCCCCCTTCTTCTTTGTAAAGAAGAAGGATGGAAAATTCTGCTCCTGTCAAGATTACCACTACCTCAATTCCATGACTGTCAAGAATGCCTATCCACTCCTCCTTACTACTGACCTGATTGACAAAGTCAGGCATTCCAAAATCTTCACCAAGATGGATATATGGTGGGGATATAATAATGTCTAAATCACCCTGGGAGATTGATGAAAGGTGGCATTCATTATGCCAATGGGGCTCTTCAAGCCAACTGTAATATTTTTTGGCTTGCACAACTCATCCACCACCTTCTAAGTACTCATGGATGACATTTTTGCTGACTACTTAGCAGAATGGTGGCTTATCATTTATATGGATGACTTACTGATACATTTGGCCAATCAGAAAACCCATCATGAATGAACCAAGAAGGTGCTCACCCATTTGGCCCAGACCAGCTTTTCCTAAAGTTGGAAAAGTGTACATTCAACACCTCCCAAGTGGAATACTTAGGATAATCCTTAAAGAGGGAAGCCTGGCCATGGACCCAATAAAGTTGAAGGCCATAGAAGATTGGCAACCCCCCCAGACTATCAAACAGATCCAATTATTCCTCAGAGTTTGTAACTTCTATAGGAAGTTCATATCCAACTTCTCGCAACTCATCCACCCCCTTACTGCCCTCACAACTAAAGAAAAATGATGGGAATGGACCTCCACTGAAGATGATGCATTCCGGAGTTTAAAGAGGTTATTCCTCCAAACCTCTGTCCTATGATACCCAGATCCAGAATGACTATTCTGGCTCATGACCAATGCCTCCCTGGCAGCTGCCAGGGATGTACTGATGTAGAAAGACAGCAATTGGGACCTTCACCCATGTGCATATCACTCCCCCACCTTCTCCCCTGCCAAACAAAATTATGACATCCACAATTGAAAACTACTTGCCATAATCCTGGCACTGCAGGACTGGCACCACTATCTTACAGGAACCAGATTCCCAGTCACTGTCCTCACCAACCACAAGAACCTCATCTACTTCAAGAAGCCATGCTGTCTGTTACAGAATGATGGAGACACCCCCCGATGCCCTACCCAGAGGTGCTAGATGCACCATCTTTTTCTTTTTCTTCAGGACATTTCGCCGAGATGGAGTTGGACTTCTCAAGCTCTCTAGCTTGGGGAGATTCTTTAGACCAATGGAGTGTTTCACCTCCACTACCAGAGAACCAGGAGAACGTTCCCCCAGGGAATAAGGAGTGGTTCACTTGGGATGCCCAGAAGTTGTACAAGTATGTAAGGAGACATGAGAACACTTTCCCCTTTTGGTTCAACTAACTAGAGAACCCCCTTTTATTTATTTTCACTGATCCATTCGGGTATATTTGATCTATTCCACTGTCCTCGTCAGTTATCTAACCACCCTTCCTGCTCCACACTGCATCCACCAGTTTAGGTATTACCTTCTTACTTCCAATAGATCTCATATCCCCTTTTTGGTCCCTTAGGAGTTATCCCATGACTGTGGGAGAGTTCCCATGCACAGCCCTTCCCTTTTTTCCATAGGCTGTGTATGCCGTCAATTACAGTATTTACGATAGGATCCCATCTCTGACAAGATCTCACTTATCAGGACGCTCTTCCATTCCCTACCCCTCTTTGGTAGGTAGTATTTCCGATATCCCAGAAGGGGATGATTTCCCATCTATCCCCACTCACATAAATAGCGCCCATGTAACTGTACTATTCCCTAGTTAGATTCTACGCAAACTTACATGGAGTTTACACTGTACCTTCAAAGGTGGACGACTTCCCCTTTGTCGAGAGAGTTCTAGTGAGGCACTGCCTCAATCATCACTTCCTCATCTTTCATCTTGCAACTTGCACCCGAGAGAACATCCTTGCTACTTGTATACATTATGGACCCAACTTGAGGAGAACAGATCTATTCCTCGCACAACGGCTCGGACTTCACGTTCTGCGTTCCGTATCAAAAGAATCTAACTCTTCTATCAACCCCCTCATTTCTATGAGTAGGGAAGTCTTTCCACCAAGATTGCACACCAACCTGGATCAGACGAAGAACAACCTCCTTCTCCCACCACCGAGTCTATATGTTGGACCCCTATCCCAGAAACACTTCGAATCCCCAGGAGCGAACACACTCCTCAAGCTTCTCCTTTCTCCATCTCCCATCCCACACCGAGTTCTCCTGAACTTACTAGAGGAACACCCCCACTTGCACTTTCTCCTCTTCCACCTAGGATCAGTTGAAGCGAGACCCCTTATCAGGAGGTGGACTACACTCTACTGCCAAAGGAACAATCTCCCCTACACCCTCCCGCACCCATTGCAACCCCAGCCCCAACAGGGTACACAGACCCAGAGTACTTCACGGCTTGACCAAGAGGGAAGCAACCTAAGACAGGAGCAGACTGGTGGAATGAACATCAAAGAAGAATAGTGCCTCAGGTTCGAGAAGAGCTACAACAACAGGATGAAGAAGACATGGCCCCTGCAGAACTTAAAGCCACTCTTCCTGAGGACTTCTCGGGAAACAGCAAAGATGCCATCTGGTGGATCGCCGCTATGAAAAACTATTTCAGTATAAACACGGAGTTATATAAGACAGACTTATCAAAGGTGGTGACCACTCTTAACAAGATGCTGAAAGGAAGAGGAAGGGTATTCACCGAAGGACATTTTGCCTTAGATAAGAACCTCAAGAAGAAGGAAAAGACTTGGGGAAAATTTGTAGAGAAATTCAGCAACTCGTTCATGTCAAAGGAAGAGGCTGCTGATGCCCACAAAAGAATAGGAAACATACGCCAAAAAAGAGGGCCATTGACCATGAAGAACGCCCAGAAGTATATTCAAGATTTCCAACTTCTAGCCACCAAAGCTGGAGTGACCGATGAAGGAGCACTCTGTGAATGGTTCATCAAGGGACTGAACCAGGATATTGCCAGAAATATCATACTACTAAAGGAACTGACCACTATAAAGGAGTGGATCAAGTCAGCTCAGAAACAAGTTCAACAACTGGAGCAGGTAAGAGATTTATCCAGAGGACGATTCATCCATCAAGGAGGAAATGGAGGAGGCAGATTGTCAGGAAAGGATCCCAATGCAATGGACATGGATGCTATTCAGTTGTCACCCACAGAAAGAGCTCACCATATCAAGAACGGCCTTTGCTTCATTTGTGGAAGAAAGGGATGTTTCACTCGAAACCACAAGAGACCTGGTTCCACAAGAGCAGTGGAGAAAACTAGAGAGGTCTCGGATGGGGTAACTAAGGACCCACCACTGCCTGATGAAACTGCGGAGTATATACAGAGGATACTCGATAGCAAGAAGGGAACAAAGGACCAAATCCTCAAGGTCTTACAACAGGTCTATGAAGAAGACGTCTTTGCAGACGACGAAGAAGAAGAAGGAGGGGAACAAGTTGCAGTACTTTCCACTACTATTGCTGAGAAGATATCTAAGATATGGGGATTTTAAAAAGAGAGCAGAAGTCAATGTTTCCCTCTCTTAGATTACCAAAAGGAGCTGTACTATCAAACGAACAACGATCAATGACAATCCCAGTTTCAGTACACACTCCTTCCGGAATCATCGAAACAACAGCCCTAGTCGACAGCAGAGCAACCAGAAACTTTATAAATGCCAAGTATGCCTGGAAGTGAAAAATACCCCTCATACCACTATAAGAACCCCAAAACGCTATCAACATAGATGGATCCCATAACGTTGGAGGAAGGATCACCCAATGAGGATTCTTGACCATGACCATAGGAGGCAAAACTCAAAGAAGAAGCTTGATGGTACTTGATTCCAGCAAAACCCCCATTATTCTAGGAATGGCCTGGTTAGCCGAGGAAAACCCCACTATCAATTGGGAAAAATGAAAACTCTTCCTGATGGAGGAAGGAGATTACCCCAAAAAGAACTTTACCATAGCACAGCAGTACCTGATTAAGTACCTAGCCGAGGATTTGGATAATCCTTCAGAGGACATTATTATCTGTCAAAGTCTTGATGAGGAAATTCACAAAACTACCATTTCAACTAACATCACCAGCAGACTGCCCCAGGAAACCAAGATGCTGCCACAGGAATACCAGGAGTTTCAGAGAGTGTTCTTCGAAGAAGCCGCCACCTCTTTACCCTCCTCCAGACACTACAACCACTGCATTGAACTAACCCAAGATTTCATCCCCAGAAGAGCAAAGAACTACCCCTTGAACCCTGAAGAGATGGAAGCCTGTCGAGCATTCATTTCTGAGCATTTAGCCAGTGGAAAGATCATCCCATTGACATTCCCACAGGCCTCCCCATTCTTTTTTGTAAAAAAGAAGGACAGAAAGTTATGCCCTTGCCAGGACTATCACTACTTGAACTCAATGACAGTTAAGTGTTATGGAACGGTGGAGACGCTCTCCTACTCCCTACCCTGAGGCATTGGACATGCCTTCTTTTTCTTCCACGTCACTCACTGACATAGAGATGACTCTGGAGGACGACTTCTCCAGCTCTCTCACCTGGGGAGAGTCCTTGGAAGCTTGGCTGGCATCCCCTCCCTTACCCACCAATCAGGAGAACGTT
Organism: Austroboletus festivus; assembly: GCA_038088875.1. NCBI lineage: Eukaryota > Fungi > Basidiomycota > Agaricomycetes > Boletales > Boletaceae > Austroboletus > Austroboletus festivus. The sequence continues at coordinate 9,536 of JBBPJU010000035.1, read as the reverse complement.
CCCCCTGGTCAGGAGGAGTGGTTCCAATGGGACCTACAAGAGGTAGCTGAGTACTTTGAGCGCCATAGGGACTTATTTCCTTTTCTCTAACCTTTTAGTTTCCCCTTTCATCAGAACCCCTTTAGGATATATTCAATCATCCTCCATTTAGTTTTAGTTACCTAACCACCTCTTCCACTCCACACAGCATCCGCTGGTTAAGGTATTACCATCTCCATCCCGCAATCTCATGTATCCACTTAGGGGACGTTCAGGAACTCCTCTCACAATCGTGAGAGGATTCCCATGCTCCAGCACTTCCTTTCCCTTTTTGCTGGAGCATGCCGTCAATTATGGTATTTACAACACGGACTTCTTTGGACGCTTCCATTCTTCTTGCCCCCTCTTCAGGCAAGGCATTTCCCACTTCCCAGAAGGGAATAGATTCCCATCTAATCCCCCTTACATATAAATAGCACCCATGTAACTATAGTATATTCCTTAGTTAGATTCTATGCAATCTTATGTGGAGTCAGCTGTATCTTGAAGTGGACAGACTACTGCTTCTCGAGAGAATCCTTATGCGACAGGTCCTAGCCCTGCGCATCCTCCTCGCCCACGAGTTCACTGCTGCTAGGGAAGCTCTCCTAGCCATCTGCATCCAATATGGCCCTCGCCTCCCCCAAGAAGTAGATCAGATCATCGGATGTAACATCGGACTCCGCATCCTGTGTTCCGTATCATTAAGAATGCTTACCTCCTCCCTCTCACTTCCAAGCTTATCGACAAGGTATGAGACTCCCGCATCTTCACCAAGATGGACATACAATGGGGATACAACAATGTCCTCATTACCAAGAAAGACCGGTGGAAGGCCGCCTTTATCACCCCACTTGAACTCTTCGAACCTACAGTCATGTTCTTTGGACTGTGCAACTCCCCCACCACTTTTCAAGCTCTTATGGATGATATATTCGCTGACTATCTTGCCGAGGGGTGGCTGATTATCTATATGGACGATCTCCTAATTCATTCCACAGACCAGGAAACTCATGATGCATGGACTAGGAAGGTGCTAGCAAGGCTAGCGGACCACTCTCTCTATTTAAAATTGGAAAAATGTACCTTCAATGTCCCGCAAGTCGAATACTTGGGGATGGTATTAAAGGAAGGAAGCATAGCTATGGACCCTACTAAACTCAAAGCCATCAAAGATTGGATGCCCCCCTCAACTGTCAAACAGGTCTGATGGTTCCTCAGATTCTGCAATTTCTACCGCAAGTTCATACCTGAATTTTCCAATCTTACCCACCCCCTCACCGCACTGACCACCAAAGGGAAATGTTGGGATTGGTCCCCCAAAGCAGATGACGCTTTCTGAACCCTCAAACACCTCTTTCTCCATGCCCCCATCCTCCGATATCCAGACTCCCAAAAACCTTTTTTCCTAATGACTGACGCATCATTAGCAGCTGCCGGAGTGGTACTCATGCAAAAGGACGGCAATGGGGATCTCCACCCTTGTGCCTACCGATCCTCCACGTTTGCTCCAGCAAAGCGGAACTACAATATTCATGATAGAGAATTGTTGGCCATTATCCTAGCGTTAAAGGATTGGTGCCATTACCTCACTGGCACAACCCACCCAGTTACTGTCTTAACTGACCATAAGAACCTCACTTATTTCAAACAACCATGCGACCTATCCCACTGACATGCTCGTTGGCAGCTATTTTTACAGGACTTTGACCTGTGGCTTGTCCACACACCTGGGGGGCAGATGGCCTCTGCTGACTTTCTCTCCTGCCCTGATCTTCTCAATGAGACTCGTGACCCCATCCAACTTTTCCCTGATGACGTCTTCATCCGTTCCCTCGATGCCACCCTATGAAAATACCTCGAAACCCCCCCTCAGGACCCCACCGCCCTCGCTGCTCTCCTCTGCCTATCTTAAGGCGAGCCACCCTTCCCCCAAATGACAACCTCCGACTGGGAAGTTTGTGACAATTGTCTCTTCTACCAGGGCCACCTGTACATCAATGAAGAGTACCACCAACCTCTCATCCATGCCATTCACACTGCTAACACCACTGGTCACCCAGGCTTTTACTGCTTGTATGCCTTCATTTCCCATGATTACTGGTGGCCCAGCTTGGCCTGCTTTCTCTGACGATATCTGGCTGGTTGCCCCATCTGCCAGAAGCATAAGGTCTCCACCCACCCGAATGTTCCCCCCGTCATCTCTATCCCTGCTCGCACCACTTGCCCTTTCCAGCATCTCTCTATGGACCTCATCACTGATTTGCCTCCGTCCCCCCTGTGGGACACTATTTTAGTTGTGGTGGACCATGGACTTTCGAAGGGGGCTATTTTCATCCCAACTACCAAAGGGGTCACCACCCAAGGCATCGCTGCCCTATTTGTAAAATATGTTTTCTCTCGTTTTGATATTCACGATTCAATCATTTTGGATCAAGGACCTCAGTTCGCCAGTGCCTTCGCCAGGGAGATGGCATGACTATTACAATACAACCCAAAACTGTCAACTGCTTACCACCCACAAACTGATGGAGAGATGGAAAGAGTCAACCAGGAGCTTGAAACCTACCTACAGATCTTCTGCCATAAGAACCCCGCCTCCTGGAGTGATATCCTCCCCATAGCTGAATTCGCGCATAACTCTGCCACCCATTCCACCACCAAACAATCCCCATTTCTACTAATGAACGGATACGAACCTAGAGGCTTTCCCCCACTAACAAACATGTTTATTCCAGCCATACAGTACACCCTTGATCAATGGGGGACAGCATGGAAAGAAGCACCCACAGCCATAGCCGATGCCCAAAAAGATTATGACAGACACCAAAAAGGAAAAACCTACTCCCCATATAAAGTAGGAGACATGGTATAGCTCTCTACCAAAAACCTAAAAACAAAAGGGGAATTACGAAAACTACTACCCAAGAGAGAAGGCCCATTCCAAGTATTATGAAACATCAACGATACATCCTTTGAACTAAAACTCCTGGAAAATTGGAAAATCCATAACATATTTCATGCTTTTTTACTAACACCATTTGTCATAACTGATGAATTTGGAAACACTGCCCTGGAACCCCCAGTCCAACTCAATGACGAACTGGAATTTGAAATAGAAGACATCCTTTCCCATAAAGGAACTCCCCATAATATCTCCTACTTGGTCAAATGGAAGGGATAACCCCATTCAGAGAATACTTGGGAACTGGAAGCCAACTTTATGAATGTGGACGAAACCCTAACCATTTATAAATGAGCGCATAAACTCCTCTAAAAGGAATCAATGGTTTATCCAACCCAACCCACTTTCCAGGATAAACACTACTGTCACTGGCATACCGAATTCATCCCTGCAGTCATTAAAGAAGTAGAATATGAAGGAAAGAAAAAGATCATCTCAGAAAAAAGAGTCCACTTCCTGAATGGACACCTTGGAGAACACTGGTACTTTTGCAAGATTGACTCCTGTCCTTACCACTGGCACACCAAGAACCGCTATTAATATTCCAGAACTAGTTGTCGCTCCTTTTGGGATTCCCTCTTCTGAACCATTTATCTCCCCCATTTTGGCCACAGTAGGGGATGCCTACAATCTAGACTTGATCCCCTGTCTGGAATGAGGGTACCTCTACCATAACATCCTTACTTCCTTCTTTATAAAAGCCTGGATTGTTGACAGATGCCATACCGCCCCCATCTCCCATATAAAAACCCTCATCAGTGCCTATGAAATATACTCAAATATCTGTTCCTCCCGATCCTCCCCCACTGACAGCGGAAGTTATGTCGGCCCCTTCTCAACCACCCACCAACCAGTCCTCTCCTCCCAACTCGTCTTCCTGGGAATGCTCCTGGGACAGACTCTCCATGAGTTCAGCTTCAACTCCCTCCTCTCCTCCATCCCCCTCGTCCCTGTTCACCCCATTATCTGGGAACTCATTGGCCCCCTCTCCCCCGCCATTAGGGCCCGCATCATTAGGAATCACAGGCTCGTACTCCATTTCATATGAGCTAATGGAGGAACTCAGAGCCCTACTCCGGCACTGCCACTTCTCGACCTCGGAGGATGCCCGACAACAGGCAATGATGGAGGGGCTACTAATTCCCTCACACCTACTCTCCCCAATTCCCCCACCACACCCCCACTGCTCGACCCACCATCTCCGCCACTACCCCCCCTGTATGACTTGGAGGGGGGAAGAACTACCCCGCCCATCCCCCTCTACCACGACTCCGACCCCCCCATCCCGATTGCCAACCCAGCTACTCCACCTCGAACCAACCTTCTTTGAAGAATCTCCTCTCCACCTGCTATCCGATGCGGCCTCCCTCCTTTCTCCTGAAATATCCCTGAGGACTCTGACATCAGCACTGCGTTCCACTGCATATGCTGTAACTTCAGCCACATGACCATGTGGGACTGCCCCCATACCATTTGTTCCATTTGTTCCTGACATGCCCCCAGCCATCCCCCTTACCAATGCCCCACTCTCTTCACCCCCATCTCCGAGACGTGCCCAGAATGCAGAGGGACACACCTCCTTTACTGGAGATGCCCATTCTATACCTGTCCCCATTGCCAGGTCACTGCCCCTGGCCATGCCTATGCCAACTGCCCTGTTACAGCAGATTGGGGACCAGTTAGCTATGATAATTGATGAGTGGAATCATCCGGTCTATCCGGATGGGGAAGGTAATGTTACAGAACGATGGAGATGCCCCCCACTGCCCTACCCAGAGGTGCTAGATGCACTGTCTTTTTCTTTTTCTTCAGGACATTTCACCAAGATGGAGTCGGACTTCTCAAGCTCTCTAGCTTGGGAAGATTCTTTAGACCAATGGAGTGTTTCACCTCCACTACTGGAGAACCAGGAGAATATTCCCCCGGGAAATGAGGAGTGGTTCACTTGGGATGCCCAGGAGTTATACAAGTACATAAGGAGATGTGAGAACACTTTCCCCTTTTGGTTCAACTAACTAGAGAACCCCCTTTTATTTATTTTTGCTGATCCATTCGGATATATTTGATCTATTCCACTGTCTTTGTCAGTTACCTAACCATCCTTCCTGCTCCACACTGCATCCGCCAGTTTAGGTATTACCTTCTTACTTCCAATAGATCTCATATCCCCTTTTTGGTCCCTTAGGAGTTATCCCATGACTGTGGGAGAGTTCCCATGCACAGCCCTTCCCTTTTCTCCATAGGCTGTGCATGCTGTCAATTACAGTATTTACGATAGGATCCCATCTCCGACAAGATCTCACTTATCAGGATGCTCTTCCATTCCCTACCCCTCTTTGTAGATAGTATTTCTGATATCCCAGAAGGGGATGATTTCCCATCTATCCCCACTCGCACATAAATAGTGCCCATGTAACTTTACTATTCCCTAGTTAGATTTTACACAAACTTATGTGGAGTTTACACTGTACCTTCAAAAGTGGAGGGCTTCTCCTTTGTCAAGAGAGTTCTAGTGAGGCACTGCCTCAATCATCACTTCCTTGTCTTTCATCTTGCAACTTGTGCCCGAGAAATATCCTTGCTACTTGTATACGTTACGGACCCAACTTGGGGAGAACGGATCTATTCCTCGCACAACAGCTCAGACTTTACGTTCTGCATTCTGTATCACTGTCTCTCTTGCCACCACATATAATGGCAACTTTTCCTTCAGCACTATGACCTGAAGTTGGTACACATCTCTGGAGGCCAAATGGCCCTGGCTGATATGCTGTCATGACCCGACATTATGGATGTCAATGAACCCCCCCTACAACTCCTGAATGACAATGTATTTATCAGAAGTATTGACATAGCTCTTACCAAGAAATTAGCCACCCCTCCACTGACCCCACTATAATGCAGACCCTTTTGAATATTAACAAAGGCCAACCCGCCTTTCCTTGTTCCAACCCTGATGATTGGAAGTACCACAATAACTTCCTTTGGTTCCAAAATTACCTCTATATCAACAAAGCCTACTGAACTGCCCTTACTCATGCCATCCACAATGTCCACACCACCAGCCACCCGGGCTTCTTCCACCTCTATAAATTTATGGCCGAAAGCTACTGGTGGCCTGGAATGGCCCACTTCATCCAGAAATACCTTGCAGGTTGCTGAGTGTGCCAAAAACACAAGGTTGACACCCATCCAAACAAACCCGCTATCCTTCCTATCCCTGCTGTTGCCACCTGCCCATTTTAACATCTCTTCATGGACCTCATCACTGACTTAGCCCCTGCTCTCCTCTAAGATGCCATATTAGTTGTGGTGGACCATGGACTTTCGAAGCAGGCTATTTTCATCCCTACCACAAAAACTGTCACTGCAGAAGGCATCATCAATCTGTTTATCAAAAAAGTATTCCCCAGATTTGGCCTACATGACTCTGTGATCTCCAATTGAGGACCACAGTTCACCAGCACCTTTGCCAGAGAACTAGCAAGGGCACTAAACTACAATCCAAAATTATCCACTGCATATCATTCACAGACTGACAGTGAAACAGAATGTGTAAACTAGGAACTTGAAACCTACCTCTGCATCTACTGCCACAAAAACCCAGAAAACTGGAGCAAGATGCTCCCCCTAGCAGAATTCACCCACAATTTAGCCATTCATTTCACCACCATGACCTTACCATACAAACTTATGATGGGATTCACTCCCAGAGGATTCCCCTGCCTCACCAAGTCATTCATCCCAGCTGTCCAATTCACTTTGGATCAGTGGAGCACTGCCTGGAAGGAAGCCTCCACTCCCATTGAATTTGCCCAGAAGGACTACAATACTCACATCAATGGAAGAAAGTACTCCCCCTATAAGAAAGGAGATCTAGTCTGGCTCTTCACCAAAAACCTTAAATTAAAAGGGGAACTCAGAAAGCTAATCCCAAAATGGGAAGGCCCCTTCAGGGTCATTAAACCCATAAACAATGTAGCATTTGAACTGAAATTACCCAGCCACTGGAAGATACACAATGTATTCCACACCTCCCTTCTAACTCTGTTTGAGCAAACTGATAAATTCGGACCCACTGCCACTGAAACACCTATTCATCTCGAAGAAGAACTGGAATATGAAATCAAACAAATCTTATTCCATAAAGGAAAAATGGGAAAGTTATTGTACCTGGTCAAATGGAGAAATTACCCCAATTTAGAAAATATATGAGAATCTGAAGATAACTTCACCTATGCCAATAAAGTCTTACAAGCCTATAAATAAGCCCACCACATTCTCTTTAAATAACCATGGTCTACCCTCAACAACTGACTTTCCAGGATAAGAACCATTGCTGACATACAGAATTTGTCCCCACAAAAATAGAAGAAACCCCAGAAATTGGCACCATCATATATAAATGAAGAGTCCATTTCCTCAACAAACACATCAGCAAACACTGGTATTACTGCTGTTTTGACTACTGTCCTTACCACTGGCATGCCAAGAATTTGTGAATTCTCCATTCAGACTACCCCACTCCCCTTCTGTAATGCCCTTCCTTCTTACCACCAAAGTGTGTGACATGTACAACCAAAACTCCATTCCCCAAATGGAAAGGAGTTATTTGAATAACAATCTACTCTCTTCCCAATATGTTATAGCTTGGCTATATGGCCGATGCCACTCTGCTGAATTAGCACCCATAAAAAGCCTCATCACTGCCCTAGCAGTATACACCACCATTCACACCACTCCACCCACCATCCCCTCCAGAAATCAACATGTCAGCCCCTTCTCCATTGAGCACCAACCCCAACTCTCCTCTCAGTTCATCCACCTCAAGACCCTCCTCAGTCAGGCACTCCACAAAGCTGGATTCCTCAAGGTCGTTAACAACCTCCCTCTCATCTCAGTCAACTGATATATTATTGAACTTATCACTACCCTCTCCTTCATCTTATGTTCTCAAGTCATCCAAGACAGGGAGCTTGTTCTTTGTGCCCCCAGAGGTGATAAAGAAAGCTCAACATTTGGTCTTCCATCAGAACCAATGTAGTGTTATGCTTGAACAGGGTAGGTTCAAGCATAGACCTTGTGCAAGCAAAGTTCTGATGTTCTGGTTCAATAGAGTGCTGTTTAGAAGTACTTGATTATCAAGATAAATAAAATAGCATCCACTCAATAGTAGGATGAAGACTAGTTGTCAAGTAAGACCTTGAGAAAGAGAACTCAAGGTGTTACAGAATAATGGGTGCGCCCTCCTACTCCATTCTCAGAAGAGTTGGATAGGTTGCATCTGTCCTGGATGAGGGAGACGAATAATCCCTTGTGGGACGAACCATGTTTTTCTTGTGAGTCATTACTATGTGGAGACCTCAATTGTTATAGGAGAGAGGAAGACTATGTGACTGACTGGACAGCCAACCCTGATGATTGGGCAACTGCTTCACTGACTAGTAGCAGACCTGAAAGGGACACTATCCAACAGGAGTGGTATGATTGGAACCATTCCATGGACGATGACACCCTGTTCTGAAAGGGTGAGATTCCTAGACTGACTTCATAGATACAACACCCATTTTCTGCTCCACACTGCAACCAAGTTGTACCTTGACCTTCCCTATCCCCACCATCTTGCCTATATTTAGAACAGACACTTTAACCTATTCCAGATATACCATTTACATGTGAACTCTCCCACAAATGTGAGAGAGTTCTCATACACTGCCCTTCTATTCTTACTTCTAGGCAGTGCATATTGACTTAAAGGGACACTATCTCTGCCTTAACCACTGTTTCGGTCAAGGAGTATTCCCAATAACCAGAATGGGAATTAGTTCCCATCCATTCCCCATTTAGTATATAAGTGCCCTATATTATTAGCATGTACCTTAGCTAAATTCTATGTGAATCTATGTGGAGTATGGCATACCTTGGAAAGGTGGACAGTTTACCTTTCCTTAAGAGAGTCCTAGTTCACCTTGGGCTGAACCTTCACCACCCCATCCTTACTTACATCTATGTGGCATGCCTTGCTATCTTCTTTGAAGCCGCAGTCACCTAGTCTGGAAAAGATTCTGCATCTCATGTTCCATATCACAAGGGAGTCTGATGGAATGGAGCAAACACTAAATGGGTGATTGCAAGGTAGAACTAGACTAAGATACATGGCAGCAGGAGGGTAGATTTATATACTGGGGAGGGATGAGAGGCAGTGCATGAGATACTGCCTTGAATGGAAATGAGGCTGTCCATGATGAGTCATAAGAATGTCATAGAACATCAAAGAAGATCAATGAGTCAGAAGATAAGCAGAATGACTCAACGATGACTAAAACATATGACATCATTGGACCGATGGTAGAGCCAACAACTAAACATGAATGAATAAGCAATGAAGTGAGTGATGTGACCAAGTCTGAAAGGGAATCGGGCTTATCCTAAATAGGATTACCAGAGCAGAACTGAAGGACTTGGTCAATAGTAACTTATACAAGTAAAATGAGAAGAAAAGTTTATCTCCATAGTGAATCATAACATTACCCCCTTTGTACATTCAAAGCTA